>JAAALK010000289.1:45741746-45808042 GCA_019279435.1 Zizania palustris
CTAAAAACGTACTTTTTCGCACTTTTGTCATTATCCTTCCATTGTTATTACCTTGCATTAATTTGCATCTGCGGTGACTTGTTGAGTACTTTTTGTACTCATACCCGTTGGACACACTTCAGAGGATGCCTACTACGAGGATGGTCTGGAGTAGCGACCCAGTCAAGAGAAGATCCTGAAGAGGGTGTTCGTCATGCTTTATTTTCTTATTTAATTTTATTCTGATGTAATAAATATGGTCTGCGCACCATGAATACTTGTCGTATGTACGATTGTCGCCTGATGAACCTCTTGTATTATTGTTTTTCTTATGAAATTCAATAATGTTCTGATTTCGATAAATCGGGGCGCCACATGTTGATTCGGCCAGAATAGGCCGAGTTGGCTAGAGGGAAAGATGTAATTGTTGGAGAACCACACACTCGCACACTCGTACCAAAGAATCCCGAGGTAGGAGTGTGGAAACAGAACATTAATACCCCTTCGGCTAAGGCTCACAAGAGATCGAAGGTGACATATAACATGCTGTTGAACAAGCATCGAAGAAGGGCCACGAAGACTGGTCCACCCACTCAGAAGCTAAAGCAGCCGAAGGATCCAGGACTCTCGGAGGGAAGCTTCGGACCAAAGCAGTCGAACCGTCCGCACGGGGGCTCCGGGCCACAATGGTCTGACACTCCGCACGGTGGTTTTGAGCTGCAATGGCCGAACCCCGCACCGTGTTGGACTTCTCCGATGGGACGCTTCGGCCCGCACTGGCCGAACATACCTCTGGCCTGGCAGGACCCTTCGCTGGTGTGGTCCGAGATACCTTCGACTTGGTCGAACCCCCCTCCGGGTAACGAGGTTCGGCTCACAGTGGGTGAGGCCACTAGAGCCGCCGATGCCCCCGCCATACGACTGGGCGGGGACCCCATGGGCTCCGTACATATCCGGGTCAGGGTATCCTCCGCAACCTAACACTGTGCCTTATTTTCCTTCGGAGTATTATGGATGACAGGGCAAACAGACACGGCGGAGGGGGGGCATCATCCACAGACTGTCCGTGGTACCTCCGAATCGGACCATGCAGAGCGAAGCCGAAGGGTGTGGGCATGTGGAGGCCGATGTCAGGGATTCTGAAGCCATCACTATCAGATTTGGGTCTCAGGAAGTCCCAATCCCGAAGACTTTGTCACCGAGGTCTGACGGAGGTAAGTCTCATGCTTCGGCCGAGCTCTGCGCCGAAGCTTGGTTCGGTCGGCCGAACGAGGCCTGCCCGTCTGTCGGGGTTCGCAACGAAGCACCCTCCGAACACAGGGTGCACAAGGCCAAAGGGCACAGTACCACTTCATCCAGAATTAATGGAAGCCAAACAGTCGCACCCGGCACCAAGCCGCAACCATCTTGGGCCCCTCCAGGAATGTCCAAATCATAGAAGAGACGCCTGCAAAGACTACGGGCACAGGAGATGCGCGAGAAGAAAGCTGAGGCCGAGCGTGATGCTATCTTCGAAGAAATCCGCCCTCTGCCAGCTACAAAGCAGGTATGGAGGGAGAAGCCGGTTGAGATAAACAACCCGGCTGGTAGTCCGAGCGACGACGACGACGACATGCTCGATGATGATTACTCACCCATCTCTTAAGGGCCCGCACCCCAGGAGATGGATATCAACATCGTCACGCTACCTGCCGAGTTCGCCTTACCGCAGGACGAGGCCAAGGTTGCTCAATTGAACCTCGGCCCGCGCAATGCCATCTTCGAGAAGCCTGAGGACTCGACTCGCCATCTAAAGCCCCTCTATGTCAGAGGTCACATCGATGGGAAGCCGAATTCCTGAATGCTCGTCGACGGCGGTGCCACTGTTAACTTAATGCCTTATTCGTTGTTGAAGAAACTTGGCAGGGACGAAGATGACCTGAAGAAGACCAACTTGATGCTCAACGGCTTCAACGGCGAGAGCTCCGAGGCCAAGGGAGTACTCTCTATGGAGTTGACGGTGGGCAACAAGACATTGCCAACAACATTTTTCGTCGTCGACGTACAAGGTAACTATAGCGTATTACTCGGACGCGATTGGATTCACGCAAACTGTTGCATTCCCTCTACTCTACACCAGTGCTTGATACAGTGGGACGGCGATGAGGTGGAGGTCATCCCCGCGGATACTTCGGCCCAAGTAGCATTAGCCGATGTGTTGGTTGACGCCATCCATAACAAAGTAGAGTGTCTATCAGGTAGAGATCTTTCAGATTACAACTTTGTTAGCATATCCGGAGGACGGTTTGTACCAGTGTATGTAAAGCTGGCTAGAGTAGCACGGTTGTTTTTGTATTAATAGTCATGTCTAGCAAGAGTAATCTAGATTGGCTAAAGTCTCATGTAGAGCAATATCGGTCTAGTAAAGACGGTATTGCCGAAGCCATCAGGGACTTTAGCGAAGTAGAAAAATTAGGACAAGGTTTTGTGTCGACCGACCCCTTGGAGGAAGTTGACATAGGTAATGGTAGCATCCCAAGGCCGACTTTTGTAAACCAACATTTACAACCCGATGAAAGGCTGAAGTAATAAAGTTACTTCGGTCGTATGTCGATTGTTTCGTATGGGAGTATAGCGAGATGCCAGGGCTAAGCCGCGAGCTCGTGGAGCATCGGCTGCCCATCAAAACCGGATTTAGTCCTTATAAGCAGCCTCCCCGCCGCTTTAATTCGGCCGTCTATGACCGAGTTAAAGAAGAAGTGGAGCGACTACTCAAGGCTGAATTTATTAGGCCGTGCAGGTACGCGGAATGTGTTGCTAATATTGTGCATGTAGAGAAGAAAGGTAGCGACAAGATACGGGTATGCATTGATTTCAGGGATCTGAACAGAGCCACTCCAAAGGACGAGTATCTAATGTCGATAGCCGACATGCTGATCAACGATGCCTCAGGACATAAGGTACTAAGTTTTCTTGATGGCAATGCTGGTTATAATCAAATCTTTATGGCCGAAGAGGATGTCTACAAGACTTCCTTTCGATGCCCTGGTTTTGTCGGTTTATTCGAGTGGGTCGTCATGACTTTTGGTTTGAAAAATGCTGGCGCCACATATCAGCGCGCTATGAACTTGATCTTTCATGACTAGTTAGGAGTTATGTTAGAAGTGTACATCAATGACGTCGTAGTCAAATCGGACGCTATGGGAAACCATTTAGCCGATTTGAAGGTTGCTTTTGATAGGATGCGACAGTATGGGTTGAAAATGAACCCACTTAAGTGTGCTTTTGGTGTGTCGGCGGGTAAGTTCTTAGGTTTCATGATTCACGAGAGAGGCATAGAAATTGATCCTAAGAGACTTGAGAAGATTAGAAACATTGCAGCGCCGACGTGCAAAAGTGATGTGCAAAAATTGCTAGGCAAGATGAATTATTTGTGCCGCTTTATATCCAACTTGTTCGGCAAGATTGATGCCTTTGTCCCCATACTCCGGCTAAAAAATGAAGCTAAGTTCACTTGGGGGGCAAGCTAGCAAAGTGCTTTTGAGAAGATCAAGGAGTGCTTGTCATCACCGTCTGTGGTGAGAGCACCCAAAGCCGGGATTCCATTTCGGCTATACGTCGCTGCTGAATATAGCGTGATTGGGGCCGTGTTAACCCAGGAGGTAGAAGGGAAGGAGTACATCATCACATTCTTGAGCCACCGCCTGCTGGACACCAAAACCAGGTATGTGTTTGTGGAACGATAGTGTTTATCACTTTATTACGCGTGGACCAAATTACGCCATTATCTTCTCCCTACTACGTGTGTTGTCGTTTGCCAAACCGATGTTATAAAACACATGTTACAGAAGCCGATTCTAAGTGGAAGAATTAGAAAATGGGCTTACGCATTGATTGAATACGATTTGGCCTATGAACCCCTGAGAGCGATGAAAGGCCAAGTCGTAGCCAACTTTATAGTTGATCATCACATAGATGTCGGCTGGAGTGATAATATTGCTCTAGTTGAGGTAGTGTCATGGAAACTTTACTTTGATGGTTCGGCTTACAAGAGCGGCCAAGGCATTGGGGTGGTTGTCATATCAC
This sequence comes from Zizania palustris, assembly GCA_019279435.1. Lineage (NCBI taxonomy): Eukaryota > Viridiplantae > Streptophyta > Magnoliopsida > Poales > Poaceae > Zizania > Zizania palustris. Next base: position 45,745,791 of record JAAALK010000289.1, read on the forward strand.
CTAATGGAGTGCACTTCGAAACCTCGGCCCGTCTAGAGTTTGCTTCCACTAACAACCAAGCCGAATATGAAGCTTTCTTACTAGGTCTTGAATTACTAGAGTCTATAGGTGCTAGGCATGTCCACGCATACGGTGATTCTTTGTTGGTAGTACAGCAAGTAGCTAAGAGTGCTCAATGTTTTAACAGCTTGCTGAATAGTTTCTTGGATAGGTGTCTAGACATAGTAACTGCTTTCGATGATTTCAAAATCTCTCACGTATCTAGAGAAGTGTCACGCCCCGATTTAATAAATCAGGACTTTATTGAAATTCCATAGAAAATCAATAAAACAAGACGTTCATCACGCGACCACGTACAATACGGGCAATCATTCACGGTTCGTAGACCGCATTAATACAAAAGTGAATAAAGGTGAAGAGAAACTAATAAAATAAGGGTCCTAGATGAACGCCTCCTTCCAGTCTCGCCTTGACTGGGTCGCTACTCCAGACCTGCATCCTCCTCGTAGTAGACGGGCTCTGATGTTGTAAGTCAACGGGGTGAGTACAGATGTACTCAGCAAGCCACCGAATGCAATTATAATGCAAGGTAAATAACAAGGGAGAAAGTGGCTAGTTTTGCGGAAGCAGCATAATTGTAAAGCATTAAGTGTGATCAATTTATTAGTACTGAAAAGTAAACATGTGTATGCATCATCATCTTTTAACTCGAGGAGTACGTTTCACCTCCTCGCACAACAGTCCTTACATGCCATGAATAACTCAAACCTTCAAACAATTGTAAACTAACTGCGAGTAGTCACACAACCCGCCCTTGACCGTGGGCTCGGCTTTTCGAAAAGATTGAATTTACTCTTGATCAGAGATGTACCACGGTACCCACAAGGCACGCACTCATCACCTACACCGAAGTGTAACGAGATGACCCATTTCACGGGAACTCGTGCCAAAACCTTCCATATGGTCTTCCCCGACTCAACAGCACCCTCTTATAGGTTTCATATGGTGTCCCGACGCGTCGGTGCCCCACCATACCCCCCCTTGAGCCTCCTTTGGTACAAGTCGCCCGCAGGCTAGCCCCTTGCCCCCTCCACTATGGTGCCGAGAGACGGAGTGTTCCACACTTCCAGTTAGGACTTACCCATTAGACTTGTGGTTGGTACGGAAGTGCTTTGCAACAGATCCCGCAGACCGGTCCTTATAGTGCCCCGGGTGCGACCAACCAGTTTCCGAGCTTGCACCCGGAACCCACCATACTTATAACATAGCCTACTCCAACAGAGTCCAGAGACAAGAATAACGGGGTATTTCATATACCAGAATTCATCTATTCTACGACTCATTCTTTATATCCTATAGCAGTTGTGCCGGTACATTGGGCACTAGCTAATATAATATTTGTAGAGTGACAAGGAGTTAAGGCTCAATAAGCATGGCTTGGGTTTGCACACAAGGACGGGGATCTAATAAATATAAGTGTAAGGCTTGAATATTTGACTAATGCAATATTAACCTATGGGTTATAGCGATAAATTATTAAAACATGGGCTCAATTATGATCAACTGTTTCCACAGAGGTGGTCGATGACTTGCCTTGATCAGCAAAGGGTGAAGGTGGAACCTCGGGGTAAGACTCGGGATCTTCGACGACGTTGTAGTCTTCTCGATACAGAAAAGTAAACACAACATTCAATAAACAATCCAAAATCAAGCATATAAGCATACAAGTTGTTGTTGGATTTAAGTAAGGGAGATAGAGTCTTAAATCCTAGGGAATTGTCACTTAAATATCTAAGATTGATTTCTAATGAGATTTCTGAATCTTAAGACTTGATGTAATTATTTTTTTCCTAGGGGTTTTTATTTCCTCTTGTTAGAGATGAACTAAAAAGGTATTGACCTTGATGTTTTTATGGTATCAAGATAGTGACTTTAAAATATTAAGTCTTTGAAGTTTGTTATAAAGTATGGATCTTTACTATTAAAAAGGGTTTTGTGTAATATGATTTAATGGAACAAAGTGGGTAAAAATGAATATTCTATTTTTATTGTATAGTAAACTCAAGTTGTTAGGTTTTCTAAAGTTATTATATAAGTTGTCATGACATGCTTATAAAGTGTTTAACTTCTATTACTTAATTACCCTACAAAGCCTTTTGCAATGTTAATTAATAGATTAAAGTGGGCAAAGTGAACATGTCATTTCTATTGCATTAAAACAGTAGAATCAAGTCATTAAGTCCTTTGAATTTGTTATGTCATTTTCATGATATTTTTGTAAAGTGTTGTATTTCCATTATATGAATTAATCATTTATTTTAAAGGGCCTTGAAAATGTTATTTAATAAAATGAAATGGGCAAAATGAATCATTATATTTTTATTGGCTTATAAACAGTGTAAGGGAGTCATTACATCATCTAAAATTAATGTATAAATTTTTAAGTGTTTTTCTGAATTATTCAAATGATATAATAATTAAACCCTAAAGGGGTCTTAGGAATGTTATTTAATGAAATGCCATGGACAAAATGGTTATTCCATTTTTATTGTATTAACCACAGTGAAATAGAGCCATTATATCTTCTGATATTATTTTATAAATTGTTAAGGGTTTATCTGAACTATTTTATTGAAATATTAATTAATTCCTAAAGGGGATTTTCTTTATTATTTAATAAGATTATTATGTGCCAAATAAACATATTGTTTTTATTGCGTAAAAGTGTAAAGGATGAAAAGACAAATTTTCCAGAATCAAAATGGTGAATTTTGGAGTTAAATTGAGCAAGATATGAATTTGTAAAGCTTAAATAGATTTTCTGAAATTTCTAAAATCCATTTTCTGAATTCAAACAGTTCTGGTCCACGGTGGACCAATCCCACCGCGCGCGGGGTCACTATTCCCGTGGACCCGATCGTCGTGGGCCGTCCGATCCGGATCCAAGGGCTGTCGGTGGGGCGGGTGCTTAAATGAAATCGGAGGGCTCAGATTGCGCGATACCGGTCTACTCTGGTCAACGCAATCCGAGCCCTTGATCTCGGGTTCTAATCGTGGCCATTCCCTTCAGATCCGACGGTCACGGTTTGATCTGGCACGGTGGCGGCACGGGGGAGACCGAGGTCGTCGTCTCCAGCTCCGGCCGAGCGGCGGCGAGCCCCCACCGGCGACGGCGATGGCCTAAGGCCCTAGTTCTCGTCAAAAATGGAATGAGGAGGGGGAGGGGGTCACGACCGTACCGGAGTTGGCAGGAAATGGTGACCGGCGGCGACCCGGCGACGAGAGGAGGCGGCGGGGCTCCTCGGGTCCGATGATGATGGCGAGCTCCGGTGTTCTCCAAGGTCAACGGGGAGGTGGCCGAGGTAGGCGGGGCGACGATGGTTCTGGTGAAGGCGATGGCGAGGGCGGCGGTGGCCCAGAGCGCCGGTGATTGCCGGCCGGAGCTCGGGCGAAGGGGAAACCGAAAAGGAGGATGGTGGCCTTCGGGATTGCGCCAACTAAGGCTCAGGTGGTGTGGCGAAATGCGGCGACATTGGGGTGTTTAAATAGGGGTCGCCGGCGTCGGTTTGGCAAGTGGGAAGAAGGAAACCCGAAGGTTTCCAAACTTGCGCCGGCAAGCTTTCCATACATGTCCCCCGGCGATTTCCTGCGTGATTGCGTCGAGTAACCGAGGGGAAAGGATCCCGGGGTTATGGCAAGTGTGATGGCGCGTCCAATTGGGTGATGAGTGGCCGGCGGCGGCGGATTCGGGAAGCTAGGGTTCCGGCGAGGAAATGGGGGGGGGGAATTCCATCGGAGGGGATGAATCCGACGGGTGGGTCCCACCTGTCAGCGGGCACGCGCGAAGGGGGAAGGGGAAGACAAGCGGGCCCGGGATGGCAGCGAAAGGGGGTGTGCACGGGCGGCTGTCATGCGGGACCGGGCGGGCGCGGGTGGAGGAGAGAGAGGGGGCCGGCGCCGACAGGCTGGCCCCGCCTGTCTGTGGCTGAGGCAGGTAAGTTGGGCCGGCCCGAGGAGAAAAGAGGGAGGCGGCCCACTAACCTTTAAAATTGTTTTTCTGATAAAAATAATTCCAGAAAATTAATTACTTGATTAAGGCTTGAAGCATTGTTGCTAAAATTTTGTAAAAATTGTCAAAAATATTTCTTGGCTTCTAGATTATCCCATAAAATTTTCAAGTTCAAATTTTGAATATTTATCTCTGTTTGGCTTTAATAGGGCTCTTTTAGGAGTTTTCTTTAATAATAAAATTCAGAAATCCATTTAATATTATTTTTCCTTTATTTTATTCCTTTTTAATTTTGGGGCTGTTACAATCCTATCCCCCTTACAGAGAATCTCGTCCTCGAGATTCGAAGCGAACCTCGGGAAGACTGAGGGACTGAGTTCTACTGGTGCTCCGGATTAGGAGGAGGAGTTACATCAGAAGTGGGCAAAGCGATCTCCGGATCTGGGTGGGTTGAAACCAATTTGGGAGTGTCTTTGGTTGTATCTGATTTCTCTTTGTGGTGATCTAGAGTATGTCTCTCTGGTTTTGGAATGGAGGATGGCACCCGCTTGGGGTAGGAGCACTTGTTGGCGTAGTGGCCTCCTTGGCGACAGTTGAAGCACACAATCGGCTTGCCGTTCCTGTCCCTCTTGTATCCGGTAGCTTGCGCTGGTGTCTTTCTAGCTGGCGGTGCTTGGGGTGGGATGTCTGTGCTTGGCCCTCCGAGGGTGGTTCGTGGCTTGGCAGAGGTTGGGGCTTGAGGTGGAATCACTCTGGTTTCTGGTATAATTGCTTCATTCACCAATCTTTGAAAGTTGGCGAAGTCCCCGTGGATTAGTTGGAGGGAGAGCTCTTGTTGGTGTTGTTGGAGACGGAACAATTGTGCCTGCTGCTCTTGCATCTGCTTTTGTAGTTGTTGCATCTGGGTAAGCAGTGTGGCGATCAGTTGGTTCTGTTTTGCCATCATCTCCGTAAGTGTGGGATGATAGATAACAGGGATCTGCTGAGGTACAGGTGCACCCCACTGAGGCAGGTTGCCTGAGGTGTTTCCGTCGCGTGGGGCTTCTGATCCTTGGTTATTGGCCATCCTGAAGTTGAAGGGTTCAAAAAGAAGGTGCCGTCATTAAGGGGAAATTGTTACTTACTTTATTGCCTAAGATGGATAATTTTGACCTAGATGCTTTATGTTAGTCCCTATTAACTTTCATACTCATGCCCTATATCATTTTTAATATAAATGATTTATCATGTATTTATTCACTCAACATTCGTGTTGTAATATATTTTATTAGTTTGTGTTTAGAGGTTTAAGATGAAGTGATGTCGATTATGTCTTATTGAATTCCTTGGTACCAAAATTTCAAGACAATTTTTGGGAATGCAATTTAATGTTTAGGAAAAAAAAAATTTAGGAGAATACTCTAGCTGATTGTTATTTAAATGAAATTTTTAGGCCCATATTTTAGCTTTCCTCTTTCTTGATTTATCTTTCCTTGGAATTTATTTATTTTATTTTTAATGCCTGGCGAAAATCAAGGTGTTACAATCCTAACTTCCTTAACAAGAATCTCGTCCCGAGATTCGGAAAGGCTAGAAAGTCATGGATATGTTTTTAGCTAGGAATCACTTCTTTATACTAGAGGCTTTAAATCTATATTTTCATGGATTGAGCTTGGATAAGTTAGGGCTTTCTTGACAACGTGTATTGGCTTCATGATTGGAGTTGATCTTGCAGAATGGCGACGAATGAATTATGTTGAGTTGAGACTAGAGGTAGATCCTCTCCTTTAAATTGGGATTATGACCTAATAGGTGCATGAGAAAAAAGGAAATGGGATTAAGCTTTTATTTCAAAATGTATCGTTCTTGCGATTTTATATATTTATATATTCATTCATGCCTTATTTTTGACATGAATGGTAATACAATCAAGTAAAAAGAAAAGCAATCAACCGTAAATCTACGTCTATGGTAGCTCAGGGGACGACTCGATCACGGGCTCGCGGGAGATGGTCGGGGTCGAGGAGCTGGATGGTCCGGCGGGTGGAGTACTGCGGGAGATCCTCTGGGCCTCACGGTGGGGATCCGAAGGGGTTTCTTCTTGCGAGGCAGAAGAGGTGCGATCTCCTCAAGATCCTTCTTCAAGTCTTTGAGCTGCTGACGGAGCTGGGTATTGACCATGGCGCCTTGGCGTAGAAGCTCGTTCTGACGCCTCAACTCCTCTACCTCGAGAGTCAGCTGGGGGTTCTGCTGGACTTGTCGACGGAGCTCAGCATTCTCGCGGGTCAGGTTCTCCGATGAGTGACGGTAGAAGTTGATGGTGTCGTGCTGGCTATCTGCGTCGAGGACGGCCTCTGTATGAAGGTTGTCCATGGCCTCCAAAAGTCTCATGGTGCGGGCGATGGCGGAGTTGTCCTGAGGGAGGGAGTTGATGTAGATGCTGCGGTGACTCCCGGGTGTGCGCATGGGCATGAAGCGGTAGACGGTGTCGCGGAGGTGGCAGTCGTAGACCAGTCGAAGCTCGGCGAGGGACTGAAGAGCGGCTCGTTGGCTGGCCACCACGAACGAAGGTCCTCCGACTCCATGGGTGTAGAAGGGTGGCTGTGTGGAGGAGGGGCGGATAACAACCGTGACCTCGCAGTAGCTCTCGTTCGCATCGGGAAAGATCCCGTGGAACGCAGGCTCATGGGGAAACCCCAAGAAGTCGACGAGCACGCGAAGTTCGCGGATGAATCCGGCCTCGTCACGAAGAGTCCCGCTCATGGTATGAACCGGCATCTACAAAAGAGAGAAAATTTTTGTGAAAATCTCAGAAGATGAGAGGATAAGTAATCTTTTTGCAAATATAGTGAATATATATAAGTCCTAAGGTCAGGTCTGTTTGGCTTCCTACAGTCAAGTCGGCTCTGATACCATCTTGTCACGCCCCGATTTAATAAATCAGGACTTTATTGAAATTCCATAGAAAATCAATAAAACAAGACGTTCATCACGCGACCACGTACAATACGGGCAATCATTCACGGTTCGTAGACCGCATTAATACAAAAGTGAATAAAGGTGAAGAGAAACTAATAAAATAAGGGTCCTAGATGAACGCCTCCTTCCAGTCTCGCCTTGACTGGGTCGCTACTCCAGACCTGCATCCTCCTCGTAGTAGACGGGCTCTGATGTTGTAAGTCAACGGGGTGAGTACAGATGTACTCAGCAAGCCACCGAATGCAATTATAATGCAAGGTAAATAACAAGGGAGAAAGTGGCTAGTTTTGCGGAAGCAGCATAATTGTAAAGCATTAAGTGTGATCAATTTATTAGTACTGAAAAGTAAACATGTGTATGCATCATCATCTTTTAACTCGAGGAGTACGTTTCACCTCCTCGCACAACAGTCCTTACATGCCATGAATAACTCAAACCTTCAAACAATTGTAAACTAACTGCGAGTAGTCACACAACCCGCCCTTGACCGTGGGCTCGGCTTTTCGAAAAGATTGAATTTACTCTTGATCAGAGATGTACCACGGTACCCACAAGGCACGCACTCATCACCTACACCGAAGTGTAACGAGATGACCCATTTCACGGGAACTCGTGCCAAAACCTTCCATATGGTCTTCCCCGACTCAACAGCACCCTCTTATAGGTTTCATATGGTGTCCCGACGCGTCGGTGCCCCACCATACCCCCCCTTGAGCCTCCTTTGGTACAAGTCGCCCGCAGGCTAGCCCCTTGCCCCCTCCACTATGGTGCCGAGAGACGGAGTGTTCCACACTTCCAGTTAGGACTTACCCATTAGACTTGTGGTTGGTACGGAAGTGCTTTGCAACAGATCCCGCAGACCGGTCCTTATAGTGCCCCGGGTGCGACCAACCAGTTTCCGAGCTTGCACCCGGAACCCACCATACTTATAACATAGCCTACTCCAACAGAGTCCAGAGACAAGAATAACGGGGTATTTCATATACCAGAATTCATCTATTCTACGACTCATTCTTTATATCCTATAGCAGTTGTGCCGGTACATTGGGCACTAGCTAATATAATATTTGTAGAGTGACAAGGAGTTAAGGCTCAATAAGCATGGCTTGGGTTTGCACACAAGGACGGGGATCTAATAAATATAAGTGTAAGGCTTGAATATTTGACTAATGCAATATTAACCTATGGGTTATAGCGATAAATTATTAAAACATGGGCTCAATTATGATCAACTGTTTCCACAGAGGTGGTCGATGACTTGCCTTGATCAGCAAAGGGTGAAGGTGGAACCTCGGGGTAAGACTCGGGATCTTCGACGACGTTGTAGTCTTCTCGATACAGAAAAGTAAACACAACATTCAATAAACAATCCAAAATCAAGCATATAAGCATACAAGTTGTTGTTGGATTTAAGTAAGGGAGATAGAGTCTTAAATCCTAGGGAATTGTCACTTAAATATCTAAGATTGATTTCTAATGAGATTTCTGAATCTTAAGACTTGATGTAATTATTTTTTTCCTAGGGGTTTTTATTTCCTCTTGTTAGAGATGAACTAAAAAGGTATTGACCTTGATGTTTTTATGGTATCAAAGATAGTGACTTTAAAATATTAAGTCTTTTGAAGTTGTTATAAAGTATGGATCTTTACTATTAAAAAGGGTTTTGTGTAATATGATTTAATGGAACAAAGTGGGTAAAAATGAATATTCTATTTTTATTGTATAGTAAACTCAAGTTGTTAGGTTTTCTAAAGTTATTATATAAGTTGTCATGACATGCTTATAAAGTGTTTAACTTCTATTACTTAATTACCCTACAAAGCCTTTTGCAATGTTAATTAATAGATTAAAGTGGGCAAAGTGAACATGTCATTTCTATTGCATTAAAACAGTAGAATCAAGTCATTAAGTCCTTTGAATTTGTTATGTCATTTTCATGATATTTTTGTAAAGTGTTGTATTTCCATTATATGAATTAATCATTTATTTTAAAGGGCCTTGAAAATGTTATTTAATAAAATGAAATGGGCAAAATGAATCATTATATTTTTATTGGCTTATAAACAGTGTAAGGGAGTCATTACATCATCTAAAATTAATGTATAAATTTTTAAGTGTTTTTCTGAATTATTCAAATGATATAATAATTAAACCCTAAAGGGGTCTTAGGAATGTTATTTAATGAAATGCCATGGACAAAATGGTTATTCCATTTTTATTGTATTAACCACAGTGAAATAGAGCCATTATATCTTCTGATATTATTTTATAAATTGTTAAGGGTTTATCTGAACTATTTTATTGAAATATTAATTAATTCCTAAAGGGGATTTTCTTTATTATTTAATAAGATTATTATGTGCCAAATAAACATATTGTTTTTATTGCGTAAAAGTGTAAAGGATGAAAAGACAAATTTTCCAGAATCAAAATGGTGAATTTTGGAGTTAAATTGAGCAAGATATGAATTTGTAAAGCTTAAATAGATTTTCTGAAATTTCTAAAATCCATTTTCTGAATTCAAACAGTTCTGGTCCACGGTGGACCAATCCCACCGCGCGCGGGGTCACTATTCCCGTGGACCCGATCGTCGTGGGCCGTCCGATCCGGATCCAAGGGCTGTCGGTGGGGCGGGTGGCTTAAATGAAATCGGAGGGCTCAGATTGCGCGATACCGGTCTACTCTGGTCAACGCAATCCGAGCCCTTGATCTCGGGTTCTAATCGTGGCCATTCCCTTCAGATCCGACGGTCACGGTTTGATCTGGCACGGTGGCGGCACGGGGGAGACCGAGGTCGTCGTCTCCAGCTCCGGCCGAGCGGCGGCGAGCCCCCACCGGCGACGGCGATGGCCTAAGGCCCTAGTTCTCGTCAAAAATGGAATGAGGAGGGGGAGGGGGTCACGACCGTACCGGAGTTGGCAGGAAATGGTGACCGGCGGCGACCCGGCGACGAGAGGAGGCGGCGGGGCTCCTCGGGTCCGATGATGATGGCGAGCTCCGGTGTTCTCCAAGGTCAACGGGGAGGTGGCCGAGGTAGGCGGGGCGACGATGGTTCTGGTGAAGGCGATGGCGAGGGCGGCGGTGGCCCAGAGCGCCGGTGATTGCCGGCCGGAGCTCGGGCGAAGGGGAAACCGAAAAGGAGGATGGTGGCCTTCGGGATTGCGCCAACTAAGGCTCAGGTGGTGTGGCGAAATGCGGCGACATTGGGGTGTTTAAATAGGGGTCGCCGGCGTCGGTTTGGCAAGTGGGAAGAAGGAAACCCGAAGGTTTCCAAACTTGCGCCGGCAAGCTTTCCATACATGTCCCCCGGCGATTTCCTGTGTGATTGCGTCGAGTAACCGAGGGGAAAGGATCCCGGGGTTATGGCAAGTGTGATGGCGCGTCCAATTGGGTGATGAGTGGCCGGCGGCGGCGGATTCGGGAAGCTAGGGTTCCGGCGAGGAAATGGGGGGGGGAATTCCATCGGAGGGGATGAATCCGACGGGTGGGTCCCACCTGTCAGCGGGCACGCGCGAAGGGGGAAGGGGAAGACAAGCGGGCTCGGGATGGCAGCGAAAGGGGGTGTGCACGGGCGGCTGTCATGCGGGACCGGGCGGGCGCGGGTGGAGGAGAGAGAGGGGGCCGGCGCCGACAGGCTGGCCCCGCCTGTCTGTGGCTGAGGCAGGTAAGTTGGGCCGGCCCGAGGAGAAAAGAGGGAGGCGGCCCACTAACCTTTAAAATTGTTTTTCTGATAAAAATAATTCCAGAAAATTAATTACTTGATTAAGGCTTGAAGCATTGTTGCTAAAATTTTGTAAAAATTGTCAAAAATATTTCTTGGCTTCTAGATTATCCCATAAAATTTTCAAGTTCAAATTTTGAATATTTATCTCTGTTTGGCTTTAATAGGGCTCTTTTAGGAGTTTTCTTTAATAATAAAATTCAGAAATCCATTTAATATTATTTTTCCTTTATTTTATTCCTTTTTAATTTTGGGGCTGTTACAAGAAGCCAATTCAGTTGCAAATGATTTGGCTCAGCAAGCATCTGGTTACCAAGTCATGAGAGGAAAATTTTCTATATTGGAGTCTGGAGAAGCCGATGCTCGGTCTCACTGCCGAAGCCAGTGACGGTGGGCGGGCTCACCCTCCGGATCGAACCCCTCTGGTCACCGAAGGTCACTGCTCACCGAGGATCCTGGATCGGAGTGCCCCGCCGACCAAAGGAGCTGGCGCGCCAAAGCCTGTAGGCCGAAGCCTCCTGCACGGAGAAGGCTCCCCGGAGTCCGAACCCTCCGAAGGGCTTCGGCCCAGCACACTCCGAACGGCCACCTTGGCCAGGTTTCGGCAGGAGCTGGAATGGCTCGGGGGGCATCTCGAAGTCAGTAATTTAGAAGTTTTTTCAGAAGGTGGACCAGCGAGACCCTCTGAAACCTGTAAGGGCGATTGGAGAGTCCCAATCGTCCAGTATTTGAGAGACCCTAGCCAAAGGGTTGATCGGAAGGTTCGGCGACAAGCGTTCAAATTCGCGTTGATAGACGACACATTGTATCGTCGAACCATCGACGGGGTGCTATTGAAGTGTTTAGACCATGAGCAATCTCAGGTGGCTATAGGAGAAGTCCATGAAGGGCTTTGCGGCACTCATCAGTCGGCCCCAAAGATGAGTTGGATGCTCAAAAGAGCTGGTTTTTATTGGCCGACTATGACTGAAGATTGTTTCAAGTACTACAGAGGGTGTGAAGCGTGTCAGAGGTTTGGCAACATCTAGTTAGCTCCTGCCTCATTGCTCAATCCTATTGTCAAGACATGGCCGTTTCGAGGTTGGGGTTTAGACTTCATCGGCCAGATTCACCCTCCTTCCTCAAAAGAGCATCGGTTCGTGTTGATGGCGACGGATTACTTCACTAAGTGGACCGAGGCCGTACCTCTCAAGAACATGACCCACAACGAGGTATGTGATTTTATTTTGAAGCACATCATACATAGATTCGGCATTCCTCAAACTCTTACTATAGATCAAGGTAGTTCATTTGTTTCTGGAGAAGTAAGGGACTTCACCGAATATTATGGTATTAAGTTAGTAAACTCTTCACCTTACTATGCTCAGGCCGATGGTCAGGCCGAGTCTAGTAATAAAACCGTGATTAAGCTCATTAAGAAGAAAATTGAAGAGTTTCCTAAAAGGTGGCATGAAGTGCTTTCCGAGGCGCTATGAGCTTATAGAATTGCAAAGCACGGTGCTATCAAGGTCAGTCCATATGAATTGGTATATGGACAAGAGGTCGTTCTACCTGTAGAGGTAGATCTTGGCTCCTTAAGAGTGTTAAAGCAAGACGTCTTATCGGTCGACTAGTATGAAACTCTTCTAAAGGATAATCTAGAGGAAGTGACCGATAAGAGACTAAGGGCTTTAGAGGCCATAGAAGTAAACAAGAAGAGAGTAGTTAAAGCCTACAATAAGAAGGTTAAACCAAAATCGTTTCAAATAGGAGACTTGGTGTGGAAAACGATTTTACCCTTAGGCACGAAGAGTCCCAAGTTTGGTAAATGGTCACCTAGTTGGGAAGGTCCTTTTAAGATAGCCGAAATTACTCCCAGCAACGCATACGTGTTGGAATCCCTGCAGGGAGAGTGGTTTCAAAGAGCTTTGAATGGTAGGTACTTGAAGAGGTATTTCCCAAGTGTGTGGCAAACATCATAAAAGTGTCAAAAAGCCGATATGGATGTTATCGTCTTCAGCTCGTTGTGCTTTTAGTTCACTAGTTCACTAAAAGTCAGGGGGCATGTGTTGATAGCAAAAATGGCATTAATGGCTAGATTGTCAAAATATCAATTTTGGTGATTTGGGCCGAAAATACACATGTCTAGGGTTTGTCCGAAGCCCTACAGAGCCGAAGTCCATTGAGCTATGGGCTTCGAAATCCTCTAGCCAGCCCATGGGCTTCGGCCGGGAAGCCTTCGGAGGCCCACGCCACCAAAGCTTCAGCCCTAGGATCAGGCCTCGACGGGCCTGGCCGAAGCCCACTTCGGCAGAGATGGAGTTGTATGCGATTCTGGCTCAATTCTTATCTCCATTCGGCCAAATTAATAGCAGATTAGATTAGGAATTAAGCCCCTATAAATAGAGAGGCAAGGCCAGCGTAGAGAAGCCCCCCAACTCAAACCAAACCAAAGCACATGTTTTGACCGTATTTACTTTACCTTTATTTTCCTGTACCTCTTCGTGGGTTTGCCTGGAAGCCCTCCGCCGGCCACTACGGAATAGTGGTAACCCTTGTTACTTCGCTTGTGAAGTATCTGTTAATCTACGTAATAGATTGATATCGCCTTGTTACTTCGCCTGTGAAGTATCCGCTAATCTGCGTAACAGATTGCTACCTTCGCTACTAGTGCAACACTTAGCAAAATTCGGTCCTCAGGCCGAATTGGTAATTTGCACTCTTTGTTGCAGGTTACCACGTTCGGAGCTGCTTCGTCGAAGGTGTCCAGAGCTGAGAGACGGTTTCGGAGGTCACCAGGGCACCCTTCGGCGAGACCGTAGGCTCTGACAACAGGCTTCGCCAGCATACTTCGTCGCAATAGGCTTCGCCACAACCATACTCCGCACTGGACGAAGTTACGTTCGCGTGTGGCCCTCGCGTCATTATTCTGTAGTTTGATGTATCAGAGATCTCACGACGGACCCCACTGTTCGGAGGTGATCATCGTGTCTAGATCCGTTCGGAGTCCATCTTCGGCCGGATCAGTCCGAACGCCGAAGCAACCTTCGGTAGGACACTTTGCATCAGACGCCGAAGGTACACTTCGGCGACCCCTTCGCATCAGACTTCGAAGCAGACAGGCTCCGACTGGTTTGTTGACTTTATTCTGTTTAATATATTTATTTCAGCTAATTGGATTATTTTGTGTGATCTGATTGCCTGGCGACTCCACCCCTGTATCACGACTAAGGGTAGTTGGAACACGACGTAGGTGCCACGTCACGCTTAGGTTGTCCCTAAGTATCCGTGCACTTTTGGATCGTCGAACTGACCCAAGTGCGAGGGCACGTTTCCGTGTCAACAGGTATCACTAGCATGTTTATCATAAGCACACTTGTCTACTGTAGAAGCATCCTCTCTTGGTTCATCGGGGTGAGGTTCCTCTAGAACGTAATCAGTTTTTCTCTTGTTTTAGAACAATTCTCAAATTTCGATACCAATCCATAAAGTTTGTTCTAGATAATTTCTCATGTTCAAGAATAGATCGCAAATTAAAAACTAAAGTGCTCTTAACAGAAGGAGTAGTAGGTGCCATGATCTACAAAAAATTAAATGCAAGGTTCAACACTATACAATATAATGTTTATCTTCTATCTAATAAAGATGTTCCACTATTTTAAAACCAGTCACTTCCCCTCTAATGAGTAATAGTGGCGCAAGATCCATATTCATTCTAACTCCTAGTGAGCTTTGGCATCACTGCTAGAAGCTAGGTGACATAGGTAAGCAAAGTTTTGCTAATCACATTATATGTGACTCTTGTCGTTGGAGAAGCATCCTATGCTCTACGCTAACTCTATGCTCCAAGGCCCAAACCTGTTTTGATAGCCCCATTAAGCAAACCAATACTATGCGTGCAGAAATCCAACTTCTGCCCCAAGTAGTCAAGATAAAAGATAGCACCCTGTTTTGGCAGACTCACTATCGATGAGCAAGATCCTTGGTGAGTACAACTATTGGAAAGAGCATCAATACTTCCAATCCGCCGGAACTTCCGATCAATATCAGAATCCCTGGTAGCAACAATTTCTCTCTATATCGAATCATTATTCGGTATCGAAACGTCCGATCAGTATTGGAACTTCCAATCCGCCATCGGAACTTCCGATTTGCCGTGGACAGAAACAGATCTAATCCATTTTCCACCATGTATCTTTATACATGAGAGATACAGATCAAACACTACGCATGTAGGCTCTGATACCACTATTGGGGAATAGGGGAGCTACGCTAGCCGGCAAATTCAAAATTTCCACCCTAAGCCCAAGACCCATGTGTGTGCGAGATCATAGATCATTACCTTCTAGCACATGATACACTAGGTGCAGCGGAAGAAGATATCGAAGAAGTGCATCAAGCCTATCCTTGCTTCGTCTCGGCCGTTCCTCACCAATCCGATCAGTGAAGACGACGTAGTTGTTCACGTGAAGAAGTCCACGAGTGTCGCTAGTGGAGCAATGCCTCCACGGTATCCATACTAACAGGGATGGAGTTCCTCCCATGGCAGCATGCTAGCACCGCACGTGAGAGACGGGAGTCCTCGATCTCAACTGTTGAGATCAAGAATGAGAGGAGAAGAATCTATGGTGGTTAGGTCTAATCTATGCTTAAGCTT
Organism: Zizania palustris; assembly: GCA_019279435.1. NCBI lineage: Eukaryota > Viridiplantae > Streptophyta > Magnoliopsida > Poales > Poaceae > Zizania > Zizania palustris. The sequence continues at coordinate 45,761,115 of JAAALK010000289.1, forward strand.
GCTCTCCAAGACCTCCTCCTCCTCTTTTTATATAGGGCTGAGAGCCCCTGATCGTTCACATCTTGAAACCCACAAATCTGTTACAACTGATTTATGTTGTAACAGATCTAATCTATTTGCCCACGTCGGAACTTTCGATCCTGGATCGGAACTTCCGATAGGGTATTTTGTTTCTCGATTCAGTACGATACCGTAACAGATTCAATCTATTTTCGCCCACCTCGGAATTTCCGATATTCCAAAATCGGAACTTCCAGCTCATCGGAACATCTGATACTATATCGAAACTTCTAAAGCAACTTTTGCTTTCTGACTCGAATCCAGAAAATAATCAGAACATCCGATTCCAAACCAGAATTTCCGATTCATGTCGTGATCCCAACCATCGGACCTTCTGAAGTCGGTTTCGCTCTCTAACTTGTGTCCCAAAAATAATCGAAACTTCTGATACTACCTATCGGAACTTCTGATGCATTGAATTTTCTTGAGCATATCCATCACTTTGTTCAGGGTTATCATTATGAAGCCACTACAAGCCAAGAGCATCTCGAGACTGGATAGGAGCTTTGACACCTTTGGGAGTAGCTTTGCCACTGATATGTAAATCCTGATATTATTGGACTCATATGTCAGTGACAAAGTTACGATAGGAATAACTTTGAACACTTCGTAGATGTCAAACTGTCAGAGCACCTCAAGAGCTACAAGCACATGTGGACAATGTTTTCAAAAACAGTAACAAATACCAGCGTACTATTTCTAGGGTATTTTTCAATCACCCAAAGATCAACTGAAGTATACTTTGCATTATCTATGTTTATTTGAAATTTCCAAATACAGTGATTAGAAAGATGGAGAGGTAACAATTAACCAACAATCTGTATATTCACATTAGCAAGAGTAAACCTTCCAATGTATAGGAAACAGAAAACAACTACCATAAACTGTTTGGAGTAAATTTCACTTTGCACGAGCTTATAGTAAGACTAATTTCGCACAGTTTCTGATTTAGAATTTTTTGAACTGATCCAGCCTTGTTCTAACTAGCTCTAAGAAATCATTAATATAGAGTGGTAGATGAATTAAAAGTATTTATCTCAATAATCTATTTTTTATTTTGAACTAAAAATTTAAAATTAAATTATTTTATTATATTTAGATTCAATATAAATCTTGAAAACACCCATGAAAAAAAGATTTTGGATTATTTGACACTCTCTTTAAGTGCTTATTCTCAAATGTCACTCTCTTTCTCTTTATGAATTTCACTTTTTTACCGCCCGAATCATCTGTAATTTGCTTCCATGCCTGTTTGAACTCTCAAATGTCACCGCCACGCAAACGCCCATCTAGCCGTCCATCCTCCGTCGCGTCGACAATATCTACTGCCACGTGGGCGAGCGATCACCCCTCCCCTCTCGATCACCTGCCGCTCACGCGCTAGGGTTTCCTCCGCCATACCTACATATACTTCGAAAACCCAACCTATCTCCCTCTTTCCCGGCTGCGCCTCTCTTGCAGCCGCCGCCCCCTCCTAGAGCACTCGCGAGCCGCCGCCGCTCGTCTCCGACCTCTTTACGATGCCTTCTCTGCCCGTTGCGTCCGCCGTCGCCGATCCGATGGCCGTGGACGACTCCGCTGCCTCCAAGAAGTCCAAGCGCAAGCTCAAGGCCGTCGCGGCCGAGGCCGAGGTGGCGGAGGACTCCTCGAGTAAGAAGGAGAAGAAGGAGAAGGAGAAGGAGAAGAAGGAGAAGAAGGAGAAGAAGCGGAAGGCTAAGGAGCTGCCATCCTCCGACGAGGAGAAGAGCGGCACCAGCTCCGAGGAGCCAGCGCCCGTTGCGAAGAAGTCGAAGGACAAGAAGAAGAAGACAAAGGCTGAGGCTGGCGAGGAGAACGACGATGGCGATCTCACGGCCAGCGGCGACGAGGATCCCGCCGACCCGAACGCGCTGACCAACTTCAGGATTTCGGAGCCGCTGAAGCAGAGCCTCAAGTCCAAGGGTATCAAGGCGCTGTTCCCAATCCAGGCCACCACCTTCGATCTCGTCGTCGATGGCAACGACTTGGTCGGCCGCGCACGCACTGGACAGGTGAGAGTTTCCTTTCGACATACGCAGATCATTTTCTAGGAGCTGGCTCGTCCTTTCAACACCTCAATAACATGCTTTAATGCTTACAATTACAACAAGATGATCGGGCAGGAATCTCGTGTAATTTATGGAACTTGTCAGAGCGATCTTAGTACGGCCTTAGATATGTATATATAGCTGAAGTAATTTTGCCATTCTTGCACGTCAATCCGTGGCTTGCGACAACAGAGGATTGTTTGATATGAATTGGCTGAGATGGATGTGTTTTTTGTTCTTAATTTTTGCTTTTGGTGTTGTGACTTGTGACACTAAGTTCCTTATAACTGACTAATGGCTATGAGAAATGGAACTATACTTTTTGTTGTCTTTGTCTCTGAATTCATATATCCTACTTAAAGATGGTGTACTTATTATAGGGGAAAACATTGGCTTTTGTTCTACCAATATTGGAGTCATTAGTTAATGGGACACATAAGGCATCCAGAAGGACAGATTATGGCAGGCCTCCCAGTGTTTTGGTTTTGCTGCCTACCAGGGAGCTAGCCAAGCAGGTAAGCTTGTACCACCCCTATCCAGATTTCTCAAGAAAGAACATCCTTTTTTTTTGACCTTGATATATATTTTCAGGTTAACACGGACTTTGCATTCTATGGTGCAACATTTGGGCTAACTTCGTGCTGTGTATATGGGGGTTCTGATTATCGTTCTCAAGAAACAGCAATCAGAAAGGGTGTTGACATTGTTGTTGGAACTCCTGGCCGTGTGAAGGTAATTACTATTCCTTTGCTAACACTGCTGTATTACTTCGCCTACTGTCTCTTAAGTTCTATTCTCAGATTCGTTGCATGATTTTCTTGCACAGGACTTTGTTGAAAAGGGAACCCTCAATTTTAAGTTATTGAAATTCCGTGTTCTTGATGAAGCTGATGAGATGCTTAATATGGGCTTTGTTGACGATGTTGAGCTTATTCTTGGTATGCCCTCATATATCTAGTTGCTGTTTAGTCTCATGTATTCATGATAATTGTCATTTCTTCAAGTTGGTTTGATTGTTCCTTCTATGGCTGGTGTTACTGGATTCTGACATGAAATGTTCAACATTTGATGAGTTAACCTCCAGTGATTATCTATTTGATGTCAATTCTGATAATCCTTTATTATTATGAACAGGCAAAGTTGAAGATGTTACAAAAGTACAGACGCTTCTCTTCAGTGCTACTATACCGGCTTGGGTGAATAAGGTGCGATTTGCTTCTATAGAACCTGTAACTGTATATGATTTGTTATATAATTTTGTTCAGATGATAATATATTAATATGTTGTTGATGCTGTAATGGCTATAGCTCTCCATGAAATTTCTGAAAGCTAGCAAGAAAACAGTTGATCTTGTTGGCAATGAGAAATTGAAAGCTAGTGCATCTGTTAGGCATCTTGCCCTTCCTTGTAACCGTGCCGCAAGGGCTCAAGTTATTCCAGACATCATCCGATGCTATAGCCGGTGTGTACTCCCATCAAACTGTCCTTATAAGAGCACACACTCTCCTTGTGAGAACATTTTGTGAATTTTCTCATTTCTTACATACCTTTTATATATCTCTTCAGTGGAGGCCGGACCATTATCTTCACTGAGACAAAAGAATCGGCATCAGAACTCTCTGGTTTGATTGCCGGATCCCGTGCCTTGCATGGTGATGTTGCTCAAGCTCAGCGTGAAGTAAGTATTCTTCACTGGCAATGTATGAACTCATGTTACTCGAGTTTAGTGCCTTCAGGTTGGAATAATGTGCAATACTTTAGCATGTTAAAAATTCTACTGCTATGTCAAAAAATATATCTACTAATGTGTCATGTGGTCATCTCCTTTTGACACCATTGTAATTGTCAATCCTAATCTATTTTTAGATCTTGTCCAAGAATAGTTACTTTAGTATATTCTTCACCCACTCCTGCTGTTTTGGCAGTTGTCAAAAACAGCTATTTGAAGCACTGAATGATTTTATAGGTTATTCTTGCTGGGTTCAGGAGCGCCAAATTTTTAGTTTTGGTGGCTACAAACGTGGCTGCACGTGGGCTTGACATTAATGATGTGCAGCTTATCATTCAGGTATGATATGTTCTACGGTTGATTAACTTTGCTAAGGACTAGACCTTGCCATTCTTCTTGATGTTGATGATATTCCAAACTTCCAGTGTGAACCTCCACGTGATGTTGAAGCTTACATACACCGCTCAGGTCGAACTGGGAGAGCAGGTAGGATTAATTGGATTATCATTTTTTTAAAGTTTTGTACTGTCCATGATGATTAGCCTCTAAGCAATGCATTTTCATTGTCAGGCAATACTGGTGTTGCTGTCATGCTTTTTGAACCCAGATATAACTTCAGCGTGAACAGAATAGAGAGGGAATCTGGGGTGAAATTTGAACATATCTCTGCACCACAGCCAACTGATGTTGCACAATCTGCTGGTACTGAAGCAGCAGATGCCATTGCTAGTGTTTCAGATAGGTAAGAGATTTGAAGTTGGAATTTAGGTAAGCATGATTTGTGGTATATCTGTGCTAATGACTCTTTGGTTGGGCTGTCAATGCAGTGTTATTCCTGTTTTCCGGGAGCAAGCGGAGCAGCTATTAAATTCTTCTGTTCTGTCTGCAGTTGATCTACTAGCCAAAGCACTTGCCAAGGCAGTTGTAAGTTGTGTTCTAGTTATGTCTTTCTACTGTTGTAAGTTTCAGACTGACTGCAACAACTAACAAGCAATGCATTTCTCAGGGCTACACTGACATAAAAAAGAGATCTTTGCTGTCTTCAATGGAGAACCACACTACATTACTTCTTCAAACTGGCCGATCGGTGTATGCAGCAGGGTGAGTGAACTAGCTACGCTCCAGTTTCTTTGGGTAATAGGCTGTCTCATTTCTTCAATTGATTGGGGAACTTTATGTGCTTGCAGGTTTGTTATTTCTACTTTGAAAAGGTTTATGCCAGAAGAGAGACTTGCAGATGTAAAGGGTATAACCCTCACTGCTGACGGGACAGGTGCTGTTTTTGATGTTCCTTCAGCAGAGGTTGAAGACTATATTCAAGGTATACCTTTGCTTTAAGTTTACTAATTCCTATAATACAGAAACGTATAAAATTTCAATTTCAAGCAAGTTGGGGTAGGCAGTGGCTAGGTTTTCATTTGCGGTCAAGCCAATCATACCCTTTTAGGTTTACTAATTCCTATAATACAGAAACGTGTAAAATTTCAATTTCAAGCCAGTTGGGGTAGGCCTTTGGGTTTCAAGTTTTAACTCCATTTGAGTGGCTAGTTTTTTCATTTGATCGCCAAGCCAATCACAACCTTTTAGGGCAAATGGACCCTCCTTCCAAATATTCTGTGTGTTTTTTTACTCTATATGATATTCAAATTAGGGCAAATATTTTTTTCGAAATTCTTATGCTGTCTGCTCAGTTTTATGTGGACTCATGCTTGTTGCGTTGTTCCACAGGTGCAGAGAATGCCGCCATGGTGTCAATCGAGGAAGTTAGACAACTGCCACCCTTGCAAGAGAGGGAGCAATCGAGGGGTGGTAACAATGGCGGAGGAAGGTTTGGAAACAGGAGATTTTCTGGAGGCGGAGGCAGAGGGTTCGGTGGAGGTAGAGGCAGGGGAGGCGGCGGCTTCAATAGGTTTAACAACAGGAGGTAGATTTGAAAGCATTTTTGACGTAAAAGAGGCACAGGGAATCGCCCAAGTTTTGACTGCGCCGTGTATCGATCAGTTTTGCCAGCAAGACTACAATATTGATCTGATACTCCATAGCAACTGTTATAAATGATGATGTGTTGTTTGAAAGATTTGATAATTTGTTATTCTCAAGATGTTTGTTTGATTATGATAATGACACGTGGGACTTGGAACTATTTAGATGTTTGTTTGATCATCAAATCTCTGTTTTGTATGATCTTATGCAATTGTTTTGATATGACTTTGTTCTAAACAGTTTAAATGCTAATATTTCAAATTTCTAAATGATACAATTTCTCTAAATACTTTTTGTATAATAATTATATATTTTGAAGATTATTTTAAAACTGTTTATCATTTTAGCGCTAAATTTGTTCGTTTAACTCAACCTATTTGATTAAATAGTCAGATGATCTTTTATCTATTCTTTTTTAAATGGCCTAGTAGCTACAACTTGTAATCTATAGACAAATTTGAATTTTGAAAAAAAAAAATCGTTTTGTATTTTATAGACTTGATTTTTGTTGCTAATTTACTCTTATATTATTTTGTTGCTAATTTTTATGTATTCGGTTTAGAAAAAAAGTATAGATTATCCATACTAAAGCCTTGTTTGAGAATATAGTTTTTAGAAACTACAGTATTTAAAAACTATACTATGTATATGACAATACCACAGTTTATAATATCACAATTTTGAAAAAAAATGTTTCATACCAAAGTTTTCAATAGTATAGATTGAGTACAGTATTTATAATACTACAGTTTACTTTACAGAGATTTCAGATGAAGTTGCCAAACACCTTTTAGTATATTATACTGTAGTATTGTTCAATACTACAATATTGTTTCCAAAAATACAAAAAATTGTTTTCCTAAACAAGGCCTAAGTATTATCCGGTGGATGAACATTGACTATACCTAAAAAGCTAGACTTTTAACTCTTGAACTAGTCTGTATCGAATAAATAACCTCCAAGTCAATTTACTACGATATTTTACTAATATGATAGTTGACGGTATGTGATTGCGAGTTGTCATTTAAATAATGGCACTTAATTTTTACACTCTTTTCGACGTCGACATGATCGAAGTTTCTCTCGTGAATTACACAGTGATTATGGGGGTAATTAGCAAAGCACCAAATAATTAAGGAATCACCTCTCTCCCAACGTAGGGATGGTAATGGTCCGTTCCCATGGAGTTTTGCTACCTCATCCTCATCCCGTCGCAAGGAAAATGCACGTTCCTATCCCCATCCTCAAACTCAGGTGGGGAATTTTCCTCGTCCCCTTCCTCACGGGTACTGAGAACCGTCGGGTCTTCGACAACAAGGCAATTCGCAGGGGCATGCAGGAGATGCATGGCATCGCTCGATCGTCGACCACCTCAGACCTTGGTTTTCTATCCTCAACAGTAGCTCATGGGCCTATAGCGCTTGGGCTAGGATTGTAGTGTGTTGGGCCTAAGCGAGGAATGAACTGTGTGCTTGGGCTGTAGACTGTATGTTATTGTGGCGGGAAATATAACCCACGGAGAAATGGGAACGGGGGACTGGGGAACGTCCTCATCCCCGCAGACTCGATGGGGACTATATTTAGTACGATTTCATCTCCGCGGGTAGTAAATTTGAAGTTTTCCCCACCAGGTATTAGGTTTTGGGTCCCCATTGCCATCCCTTCCCACGTCGGCCACGTACCGTCATGCTGTCATGCCCGTGTAGCAGCCGACTGCAGTTTCAGCCAAGAGAGAAAACAAGGAAGCAAAAGGAAAAAAAAAAGGAAAAAGATAGAAAAAATTTTCCATGTTACTAAGAGTAACTCTAGCATAGTCACTACTCACACCTTTAAACTCATTTTTAAGAGTCAACGAGAAAATCGAGATCTAATAAGTTCCTTACATGACTCTCAAAAATAGGACTCTCAAAAGAGACCATCAATACCTCATCCCTAGGAGGCTCCTATCCCGACTCTCGTCTGTGCCACGTGCGCTCCATGTGTGTATTTGTATTTGCATTTAAAATTTTGAATATTTAAATACGATAGATTATTATGTTCTATTGTTTAATGCGATAGATGATTATGTTCCTATATTTAAATTTAAATATTTGTATTTGAATTTAAAAATTTGAATATTTAAATATGATATATGATTACGTTCCTATTTTTTAATGCGATAGATAATCTAGATGATTATGTCTCTATATTTAAATTTGAATATTTATATTTGCATTTAAAATTTTGAATATTTAAATATGATAGATGATTATGTTCCTATATTTAAATTTTAATATTTTTATTTGCATTTAAAAAGTTAAATATAGTCATTCATTATTAAACAATAAATAATTTATTATGTACTATACTTTTGTCAAATACATGTGTCTAGTATGTGAAGAAATGGTGGAAATTAAAAATAAGAGTTTTGTTTTGAGAGTCACTATTGATGAAGAATTCAAAAAACAAGCCTCTCAAAATTAGGGGGAGCCCTCAAATCAAAGTAGGGACCCTGATTTGAGGGCTACTGCTGGAGTTGCTCTAATGAGTGGGCACACTATTTAGATGTTAGCCTGCAGCACGTAGACAGTCGCGTTAGTAAAACCGTCAGTGTGGACTATCACGTTAGTAAAACCATCACACTAAACTACCTTGAGGAGTTATTTGTCTGATATAAATTAGTTCAGGGTAATATTCATTTAAAGGGTAATACTTTGAGGGAGTATATGAAATTGCATCTTGATACATCTAGTCGGCTAGTCCCCTAATTTGTTTTATTTTATTAATGATAATAGTAATCAAATGCTAATAACATTATTGCTAAGATGAATGCATATATCAAAGTCTAAAGTAGCGTTGTAGCTCAATCAAATTTAAAGAAATCATCCTCTCGAGTATTACTTAGGCTCAAAATTTGTGAATTTTGTATATTTTATATTTTGTTAAGTTTATGTATGTCATACTATCAAGAGGGATATGTTAATAAATGATCCAAAGATAAGTGTTCAAAACATAATATTCCTTTAAATGTTTTGAAATTTTTCTAAGTTGAATTTTAGCTTTCCAGCAAAGCCAGATAATCCGGACATGTCTGGAGTATCCAAAACTTTGCTTCTATTGGATTTTATTTGCACGTCTAACTGTCCAGAACTGTCCAGGTTCAATCCGGACAATATGAAAATATGCTTCTATTTGTTTTATTTTTTTAAGTCGGGCTATCCAGATTTGACCTCACAATCTGAAAAGATGTTTATGTTTGAATTTTCTTTGAAGCCCAGAACATCCAAATCTGTCTAGATGATTTGAAATCATGTTTCTATTGAATTTATTTTTGGATACGAAGCATCTGGATTTTGGTCGGATGGTTCGAAAATTGATCTCTCTTGAATTTTATTCCGTGGCCCGAAGCATCCAAACCTTGATCGGATGGTCTGAAAACACCCTTCTGGTTGGATTTATTTTTGGCCCAGAATATCTTAATCTATGCTAGACTATCCTAAACATCAATTATGTTTCAATTTTTTATTAGTCTGGATCATCCTGTTAAGTCTAAACTGTCTAGATAAACAATGTGGGATTTATTACCTTAACTGATAGATTTGGGATAGATATATAAATACTCTCCCTCTACATAATCATGGCATGTGACTGAAAACCTTAGTATCCTTGCCATATTCTCTCTCTTCCTAGTGTGTTGATCTCGATTGGATCTTGAGAGAAGGATTGAGAGTTCTCCACACAAAACTCCTTGTGTTCTTTGTTGATCAATATTTTGATAGTTGTGGTGACATGTACTTTATGATCTTCTTGTTTTTTTCTTGAGCTCACGATATTAGATCACGTCAACGGATTCATTACACTTGGATATGATCCCTGCTAGATGACTAGGTGTCAATCCAAGGCTTCATTACATTTGTGGGTGACTGCACAAGTTTATACAAAGCTTCGTCTCAGCATCAAAGAGGTAATATAGTGGAATACCAAAGGCTTATAGTGATGAGTGCTTTGTGAGGATTAGGGTTGAAAAAGATCCAAGCCCTTGTGGATTACTCAAAGGAGACATATAATTGTTGGATTCAAATTTCAGTGAAAAATTATTGTGCCCATCATTACATTTGTTAGTTGTATTTACTTTTGATCTATTTGTTTACTAGTAAGTATAAGTCTCATTGAATTCGTGCTTCCAAAGTTCATTGGTCACATCATTTTTTGCAATAGTTATTGTTTCAGATCTATTGTGTTCGGGTCATCTGGTAATACTCGAATAATCCGGTCCATCGAAAGGTTTTCATTTTATCTAGCTCCCGAAGTATCCGACCAAGTTCAGATAGTCTAGGCTCTCGAAGTTTTAACTAATATATTTTGTTGAGAATTTTTTTAGGTCCCTCCTCTAAACAACTTTCAGTAATCTGTACCTTTTCCTTCAGTTTATACTGTGTAGCAAAAAACTCAAAACTCATCCAATCATATGACTTGTATTTTAATCCTTGTTATTTATATTGCTTACATATACGCATAGTGCAATTGGCTCAAGAGCAAGTAAGGTGAGATGGCTAGTTCATCTTATTTTGAGGGATACTCTTAAAAGGGTTAATAGCTTTTGTAACTTTCGTCGGCTACCTTAACTTCCGTCGGCCACAGTGAAAATCGATGAAAGTTATTTTCCTGTACACACGCGTGGAAAAATCCCGCGTTAACTTCCGTCAGTCATTGTGAAAGTCGACGGAAGTTAATTTAACTTTCATCAGTTTGTAGGAGTCGACGGAAATTAATTAATTTCTGTCGGTTTTTGGAAATGCCAACGAAAAATAAAACAGCCGACGAAAAAGTTCACATTTTTCATGTAGTGTTGGGACTTGGGAGCAACAAGTGGTCCAAGCAGTGCATGCAAAGTGAGTTTGTTTTGCATGTGTGTGTTTGCATGCAGCAGCAACTTCATGGGCCAAGTCAGTGCAATAGGTCGTGGTTAGCTGCTGCGTGTATAAAACATTATAATCAGCTTGAGTCTAAAAGAGAAAAATAAAAGAAGAAAATTGTTTCAATTAAGGAATGTTTGGGAATTCCAAATCCCGACCTATTTTATGGGGATGGACTGGGATTTTAAACTAAAATCTCGGCCTATTGAATGGGCCGGGATTTGAGGTTCTCAAACAGGTCCTTACTTCTTATGTGTAAGTTTTCTTCCGGGCAAAGCTAACAGCCTAACACCTACTCCCTCCCCTACAATAAAACAAGTCATTTAGGACATAATTTCAGATACCAAGAAGTGATTAATTAGAAGGTATTTTTTCTTCTTGCCCATATTAAATACTAACACATATCATAACGTGAACAAAATCACGTCTCAAATCGTTCGTCTGAAGGTTATTTGATGAGAAGTTAAGAATTTGATCTATATTTCTATACTCCTATTTAGAGAGTTAAATAGACTTTGTTGCCACCTTGAGAACGGCGCCGCCTAATCCTAGACCAGCTTGCCCGTGGAGCCCGCGCCGCGTCGGGAGCCGCTTGTCGTGTCCGCCTCACGTGCCGTGCCGTGCCGGAATCTCGCAGGGATCCCAGCAGGTGGGCCGCCGTTTCATCCGCTTGTGCCACTGGGGCTCCGCGCAGAAGGCAGCGGCAAGAAAAATTAAACCTTTTTAAGGCGACAAGCCGACGCGATCCCAAATCGATCCCGACCCGCGTTCCGTCCACGACGAGCTGAGCCGAGTAGCGGGCGGAGAACACGAGGCGTGGCCGCCGAGGAGGCAGGAAGAGCACCCGGGCGGCGAGATGGACGGCCGCAGGGATGTCGGGATCCTCGCCATGGACATCTACTTCCCGCCCGCCTGCGTCCTGCAGGTGAACCTCACCCCTCCTCCACGGCTGTTGGTCTTCCTCTCTCTCTGCCGTCCCTCGCTCTGCTTGATCCGGCATTGCGGAGATCAAAGATAGTGAGATTTCTGTGACGTCAAAGATTGTGGATTCTGCGACGAATGATTGGAGTTTAGGTCCGGTGGAGTGGTTTCTCCATGGAATTTGGTAGGGGGAGTGTCCGTCCAGATTTGTGCGATTCTGGGTGCGCAAAAGTCAAATCTTTCGTGATTGCAGTGTTGCTATTATGGGCCAAGTCAACACTGAAAAATACTGTTGCTATTCAGAATGTTCGATTTTTTTCATGGCTGGTTGGTTGCCTGTATGTAGGAAGAACTTGAGTCTCATGATGGGGCGAGCAAAGGGAAGTACACCATTGGTCTTGGCCAAGATTGCATGGCCTTCTGCAGTGAGGTGGAGGATGTCATCTCGATGAGGTATCTCGACTAATGTTTGGACTCACCCAAAGATTATGAGTCTCTAAAGTCTAATCTCTTACAAATGTTTAGATATGATCAGATTAGTGTCTTTTACAACTTTGTTTCAAAAAACTCTCATTTACAATGCCATTCTTGTGTGTGTTGTAAGGGACATGTGTACAACTATTAGTCAGTATTCATCTCTGCAAGACTGCAACATACAACTTCTTTTCTGAAAATACACACTTGTGTTTTGAATGCTGAAGAAAACGTGTCTTGCAGCCTGACAGTTGTCACATCCCTGCTGAAAAAATACAAGATTGATCCTAAGCTGATTGGTCGATTGGAGGTTGGCAGTGAGACAGTGATAGACAAAAGCAAATCCATCAAAACTTGGCTGATGCAAATTTTCGAGGTTTGTTCATCAAAATTTGGGACGCCACTCAATTTTAGTCAAATACCATTCGTTATGTGCATAAATACTATATATTGGACTCTACCTTTTCTTGCCATGCACGTGAGCACGTCCTTATAAACTGAGTGTTCGTGGCATTACTTGGTCCGTTTTCACGCTTATGTTTTATTCCTGACATCTTTTCACAAAACTCAGGAATGCGGTAATACTGACATTGAAGGAGTTGACTCCAGTAACGCGTGTTATGGTGGGACAGCAGCCCTGTTGAATTGTGTTAATTGGGTCGAAAGTAATTCCTGGGATGGACGCTATGGCCTTGTTGTTTGCACAGACAGTGCGGTCTGTCACACAACCTTCTCCATGAGCTCAAGCAGCCTAATTTACTGATCTATTTAGTTTCAGTTGGAATGCTCAAGTTACTTTCTGCCATCTTATGGTACTGTGTGGTTTTCAGGTTTATGCAGAAGGACCAGCTCGTCCAACAGGGGGTGCTGCTGCTATTGCAATGCTCATTGGCCCTAATGCTCCTATTTCATTCGAGAGCAAATACAAAGCTTCTCACATGGCTCATGTTTATGATTTCTATAAGCCTGATCTTGCGAGTGAATATCCAGTTAGTTTTTGTTTCTCTGAATCATTTAATTCTCTGGGGAGATTTCTTTTCTTCTGATGGTATCAACTTGTCTGATGTCTCAAAGTATCATACCTCAGCATCATAACAACCAGATCCATTGTAGGTCGTCGATGGAAAACTATCCCAAACATGCTATCTGATGGCTCTAGACTCGTGCTACAGACAGTTTTGCAACAAGTGAGCAGCTGATCCTTTGTTATTTTTCACTGGGAATTTTTTTTATATACCACTAAAAGATCACCGATTCTTATATACCACTTGCTCTCTTACTGGCATGTGGACTGGACCACACGTCAGTGAGAGAGCGAGTGTCATAAAAGGGAATGGGTGAACTTTCAGTGGCATATAAAGAATTATTTCTTTTTTACTTGCTAATCATTTCTGATTTCCAGTGGACAATAATTCTCTACTGCCATTACGCTTTCTGAAACTAGGTACGAAAAGCTGGCGGGCGAGCAATTCTCTGTTTCTGATGCAGACTATTTTGTTTTCCATTCTCCGTACAACAAGGTATGACACATTTAATTGAAGTTTTCATCAAGATGAAAATTACTATGAAAATTTTAGTATTTTTGTTGTTTATGGTTTTGCAACCTAGTGACCTTGTTGGCTCCCTTCTTTTTACACAGCTTGTGCAGAAGAGTTTTGCTCGACTATACTATAATGATTTCATGCGCAACTGCAGGTCCGTAATCTCTTCTAGTCCTCACTAATGTTTTCCCCTTCTGAGAAAGCCTGAGATCGGCTTTCAACATTTCTAACAGGAACTGTACTTAGGATTCAATTCCTTAAGATTTTTCAGTTTTCAGATTCAGGATGGCCATGATGATTTTTCCATCTAATCTAGTTTTACCTGAATACTAGCTATGTGGACAATGAGGCTAAAGAGAAGCTCCAGCCTTTCTCAAATTTGACTGTCGAAGAGAGCTACCAAAGTCGTGACTTGGAAAAGGTCGTTGTCGTGATATTTTTTATGTTGCTATGCTATTAATTTCTGATCTGACGATATTTTTTGCCAAATTTTTAGGCCTCACAACAAGTTGCAAAGCACTTGTATGACATCAAAGTTGGACCATCAACTTTGCTTCCAAAACAAATTGGTAACATGTACACTGCATCTCTGTATGCTGCATTGGCATCTGTAGTCTATGACAAGCATGGTAGTCTGGTAAGCCCAGTGTCTTTAGTTCTCTCTTGTATTAGCCCTTGGCATGTCATTCTTGAATCTTACAGTTAAACTCTTGGCAATGTTGCAGGATGGCCAACGAATTGTCATGTTCTCATATGGCAGTGGCTTGACATCCACTATGTTTTCGTTGAAACTTAACAATGGCCAGCATCCCTTCAGTCTATCAAACATTGCTTCAGCGCTTAATGTCACGGAGAAGCTTCAGTCAAGACATATGGTAAGCTCATCCATCTCGTCCATCCACAAGCTTCGCCGTAAAACGGTAACCTGCCTCAAATTGGCCCCTTCCAAAATGTTCCACTGGAATGCCAAAATTGCTAGATATCTGCTGCATTACCTAATATTTACAGGTGAAGAGCCTTATTTATAGACCAATTGTTCCATCTGATGGAACACACTCTACATTACCCATCCACTCATTCTCTTTATGCTCATGTATTACCAATGTTGCACCATGACATTTTGTCCAACCTCTTGCGAGCAGACCTTGCCTGATAAATTTGTGGAGACGCTGAAGTTGATGGAGCACCGATACGGCGCAAAAGAGTTCGAGACGAACAAAGACACGAGCTTGTTGCCGGCCGGGACATTCTACCTCACCAGGGTTGATTCCATGTACCGAAGGTTCTATGACAAGAAGGCCGACGAGGAGATCGCTACAGGCAAAGCCAGGTACAGTAATGGATATGCCCATGGCCACCACCACTGAGCTGCTATGCCGCCGGAGTGTCTCTTATCTTTATCTTTGCTTTGTGATATGTTCATCATTAGGGTTCTCCAGCCTAGTGTAGTTCTCAAATAAGTGTTCTCTGCATTGCACGTGTTATCCGGATCACAGCTAGTTTTTGTATTGAACGAGGCAGACCAGCGAAACATTCCGTAATTGGATTTCTTCCAGCTCGTTTTGTTGCTGTCTTTTAAAGTTATTACTAGGTAAGCATAGTTCGGTAATCTCGAGCTAAATATTTTGGATGCGTTTGGTTCAGTTTTTCAACTAGCTTCTCAGCTGGAAAGTTAAAAATTGAACTAAATAACTAAATAAGTATTGGATAAAATAAACTTTTTTCAACTGCATTAGCTTTTCGATTCACTTCCGCTCCAACTTCACAATGTTTCTATACTTTGTAACAACTTTTCATAGAACACAAGTTCAATCTACAACATACTCTAAATGCTAAATACTATATGTTTTATTAATAATAAAAAAATGAATTGTTTTTATATAAACCGTAGATTCAATATAGATTTGAGAGCTAGAGCTGTAAGCCTCTATCGAACATAGCTAGATATTATTTTAGAGTATTTAATATAGATTATTTATAAAATTTATTTATAATCGGTTAATTATTCGCGAGCGTTACACCATGATTTTACAATGTGATGCTACTGTACACATTTGCTAATCATGCATTAATTAGACTTAAAAAATTTGTCTCATAAATAATTTCTGATTTTGCAATTATTTTTATAATCAATTTACATTTTGTCTTAGACAAAAAGACCGAAATAGGCCGAAATCCTAGCATACCAAAGACCTGAAATCACAAAATTGCCCTTCCTCGTCTTCCGGGTTCCGACCTACTCTGTTCAAAATCCCTAATGCTCTGTTTTTTCCCCAAATTCGGAGAAACAAAATTGTCGAAAATTTCACGGTGTTTGGTGAGATTAATAGCTCCATAGCGTGATATCAGAGCCGGCGAGCTCACTGTCCTCCCACCAAAAACCGGCGGCCGGCGGCTCCAGGAGCAGCCCCTGCGCCATGTTGACGTAGTATGACCCGGCGCCCATTCCGCCGAACCTAAACCCGTCGTCGAGATCGAACGCTTCGTCGGGCGTGGACAGTGCCACCGGCCAGACAATGTCCTTATCGTGCTCCTCTTCGGCCGTCTCCGCCGGCGACGACGGCGCCGTCGAAGCGACCGACCGCCGCTGGAACGCCTCGACGGCCTCGGCGACGGCGTCTTTGACCCCCTTCTCGCTTCCGAGCGTCCCCTCCGGCACGGGCATCCGCCACGCGGAGTCAGCGAAGTTGAGGCACGCGGCGCGGCCGCAGAGCGCGAGCACGGCGGCGTCGTGGGCGCGCGCCGCCATCTCGGCGGTGGCGAAGGTGCCGAGCCACAGCCTCGACCCGCGCCGCCCAGGCACGCGCACCTCGCAAACCCACCTCCCCGCCCTCCCCCTTCGCCGCACGCCCCTGTACACCGGGTGCCTCGTCTCCTTGAACTTGGTCCGCCCCGCCGGCCGCTTCGGCGGCTCCGACCACACAGTCCTGTACACCATCGTCTCCGTCGCCCCCTCCTCCTCCCCCGACGCCAGCTGCGAGTACGCCTCTTCGGCCATGGATTCAAGGCAAGCAACAGTAGATAGCTAGCGAGCTTCTGATCAAGTTGGAGCTCGCTGGAGTGGCGGGGGAAATTTAACTATTTGCCACTCTTATCGTTGCCACCTCTTCAAATGCCACCCTCTTCGTTGCAATTAATTATTTGCCACTCTCTTCATGGACAGTCTATTTTTTTGCCACTTTGTGCCCCGTTGGCGCCACGTCACCTGCCACGTCATTTTTTTGCCATGTCACCATCTTCTTCCTCTTCCTCTCTCCCTAACTTCTCTCCCCAACCTCCGGCCGGCCACCACCACTGTCGGCCCCGTCGCCGCCGGCCTCGCCGCCGCCCGCCGCCGGCCCTGCCGCCGCCTGCCGCCGGGCGCGCCGCCGCTTCTGCCACCGGCCCCGTCGCCGGCCGAGCCGCTCCCTGCCTCCCGCCGGCAGCGAAAGCTTCGCTGCCCTCGCCTCCGAAGCCCCAAGCCGGCGCCCCGAAGCCCCAAATCGGCCGCCACGAAGCCCCAAGCCGGCGACCCCGCATCCCCCGGCGGTGGGCGGCGTGGCCGGCGGCGGGCGGCGGCGAGGCCGGCGGCGACGCGGCCGACAGTGGTGGTGGCCGGCCGGAGGTTGGGGAGAGAAGTTAGGGAGAGAGGAAGAGGAAGAAGATGGTGACATGGCAAAAAAAAATAACGTGGCAGGTGACGTGGCGCCAACGGGCACAAAGTGGCAAAAAAATAAGCTGTCCATGAAGAGAGTGGCAAATAATTAATTGCAACGAAGAGAGTGGCATTTGAAGAGGTGGCAACGATAAGAGTGGCAAATAGTTAAATTTCCCGGAGTGGCGGTGGTTCGCTGGAGCTTGGCTTGGTTCGGGGAGGAGCGAGGAGAAATATATAGGTGGTGGGAGGTGGTCATCACTCGGTGCGCCGTGCGCGCGCACGCGGGGATAGCTGATAAGCTCGTAGCTGGAAGCAAGTGGCAGGGCAGCTCGGCGGAGCGCGTCACTCTCACTTCACTGCCCACTTGCTGCCGGGCAGGCCGCAGCCGGCTTCGCGGCGTTTTCTTTTTTTTTTCTTTTCTTCTCTAAATTCATATTACTAGTCAGATGCATGTGCTTTGCAACAGAACGTTATTCTGTAATAGGGTTTTTGCGAAAATTTATATTTCTGTATGATTTTTCAGAAATCTAAGGGTTTTTACACAAAATTAGTACATCCGCGCAAAATACATAAATTAAAAGACCGAAATATAAAAATACATTTTTATTAAAAGACCGAAATATAAAAATACATTTTTATTTTCTTTTTCTTTTTCTTCTTTTTTCTTTTTTCTTTTTCCTCTTTTCTTCTTCTTCCTTTTTTCTTTTTCTTCCTTTTTTTCTTTTTCCTCATTTCTTTCTCCCACGCACGCACATGCATCATGCGCACTGCTTTTTCCGCTGTGCGCGCTGCCATCCGCTGCGCGCTGCCATCCGCTGCGCGCTGCTTTTCCGTTGCGCGCGCTGCCAGGCGCTGCGCGCACTGCTTTTCCCGGTTTTTTCAGGCGGCGGTTTTTCCAGGCGCTGTTTTTTCCACGCCCGGTTTTTCCAGGGAGCGGTTTTTCCCGCTTTTTCCACGCGCGCTGCGCGCTGCGGAGCGGACGGACGAGTAAGTCCCCGCTTTAATATAGTTAAGATATAGCTTTCTAAAATTAAATTTAAGTATTTTAGAAAAAATCCATTTTTAACGGTATTTCTAAAAGATCTCTTATCTCAAGCGATCCTCGAAATTACCTCTTATTTTTCTTAAAATAGGAATTCCATTTCTAATCTTTTACTGTTTTTCTGCTTGGACGATCTCGGCTTGCATGTTGTGTATTTTATGGTCTTAAATGGTACTCACTCAGTCACTCGCTGGTTAATTTGAGAGTTGTTTTGTATTTTATTGTGTATTTTGGATAACTATATCCCGATATAATACTACTTCTTTCTCGTTTCTCATTCTACTTTTACTCTCACATTATATTTAACAGGAGCAAATATAAAAAATATATACTAATTAATTACTCAATGATATCTAAAATTATATTCAAAATACTTCCTTTTATGAATTAGAGTGGGTATGATTTAAAAATCTTGTCCATAATAATTATTGAAAAAATACATTAAATTTTTTATTAAAATTTGAGTATTAAATTTGTTTGTTTAAACCATAAATAAATATGGTAAGCTCTTAGTCACATCATGTCTCAAACCGCACCGCTCTTACGGCGGTAAGCAGATTGGACTTTTTTAGAAGATAAAAATTTTATAGGATTTTCATAAAAATTATACTAAATCCTTTAAAATTCATTTGAAAAAACTTCATTGGAAGTGCATTTTAGCTAGATTAGGATTGCCATGTAGTTGATACTCCATAGTTGAAAGAAGAGTAAGGAGTCAACAATAAAATCAAGATGCACGCTGACATATTGTTTAGTGAAATTTGATGAATTTATGTGTCTGTTTTTCAACATGGTTTGCTACAGTCAAAACTCATAGCAGAGTATGTCAATGAACTAAACAGTCAAAGTTAAAACAGAGTACACAAGTTCGCCGAGCTTAGTAGCTCCAGAGAGTGACATCAGCGACGCCGTCGCCGCAGTCGTTGATGTCCCAGTGTGCGCTGGTGGCCGCCGGCGGGGGCTCCATGAGCAGACCCTGTGCGAGGCTGGCGTAGTACATATCGTAGTCCATTTCCCCGAAGAAGTCGAGCTCGAACATGTTGCTGTCCAGTGCCGCCGGCATCCCAGCCGTTTGTGACGTCTCCGACGAGCCGGCTTTGTGGGCCAACGTCGGCGGGGATACGCTGGAGGTGGCCTCGTCCGTTGCCTCCGTGGAGGCGGCGTCGTTCGCGGCCTTTTGGCGCTCGAGGAAGGCCGCAACGGCCTCGGTGGCCGCGAGACGGACGTCGGCAAGGTCGGAGAGCACGGCGGGCGGCACGGCGAGAAGCCACGCGGAGTCCGGGAAGTTGAGAGAGGGCGCGCTTCCGCCGAGCGCGAGCATGGCGGCGTCGTGCGCGCGCGCGGCCGCCTCTGCGGTGACGTACGTTCCCAGCCAGAGCCGCGCCCCGCGCTTGCCAGGGACGCGCACCTCGCACACCCACCGCCCGGCCCCGCCCCTGCGCCGCACGCCGCGGAACACCGGGTGCCGCGTCTCCCGGAACTTGGTGCGCCCCGCGGGCCGCTTCGGCGGCGGCGACCACGCCATCTTGTACCGCTGCCCCTCCTCCTCCTCCGACGACGACGACGGGGAGCCCGAGTGTCTCTGGCCCATCCCCATCTCCGTCTCCGTCTCCGTCTCCATCGCCGCTGGTTGAGCTTACCGTGAAACCGTGGAGCGAGAGATGCTGGAGCGAGCTCGTCTGTCTAAGCAAGTGAGAGCTCAGTCGTCTTGCCGAGGGGTCGCCGGCAACGCGAGGCATATTTATAGGTATGCATCTTGATGTCGGGCTGGGACGCGGTGAAGACATGGGACGACGAGCACCGAGCACAGCTGGTGACAACAACCTGGGGAATTGAAGTATGATTGCCTCGGCGCTATCCGCGTCGGGCAAAAGGCAGCTGTGCGCCTATGCAGCTAAGCTTGGTGGTGCCTGGGTCCCACCAGCTCAGCTCACGCATATCCACAATAGACTCTATCACGTGCTCGTTAATATCCATAATATTATAATTTTGGTTCGAATTTAATACAATATGCTACAATAATTTCTAAATTTACTACCGTATAATGTATCAAATTTAGTCATGGTCTTTCATAAATTCAATCTTTTATAGGTCTCTCTAGAAATACAAAAGAGACCTGGTATCATAGCGACAACATGATAAGCAAACAGAAAATATCAGAACTGAACATCTCAAAGAACACTTTGAGGTAGTTTTTTTATATGTTCTATATTATTTATAAACTAGTCGTAAATCTAATTATATCAATACAAACAGTAAAAAACTAATATGTTAATTCAATAATTTTTTATCTCGTCGTGATATTATTGTTGTGAAAATTTATTATTTGTCGGTGTAAAAGATTATACTTACATGTTCAATTAGCTTCGAAGGGTAGCTCAGAGATAAAGTGAACTACACACTAGTTCAGACCTATGAAAGAGATAAAAACTTTATATCCACTTCAAAGTATATTCTTAGGTTGGTCTCTATTACAATAGAAAATATAGGTATTTATAGATTAAATATAATAGGGAAGTACTATTTTGCCCTATAGTTATAAATGTCATTGTGGATTCTGTACACGAGACTTCATATGGACAAAATAATAATCCTAAATGTGAAAATGCTTGAAAAACAGACATCTTGTCGTATATTTCTAACTTGGCTTCGGAATGATTACCATCCGAATGGAAGATCTAGCTGGATACTTCGAGCGTCACAAAGGCTTTGTAACATCTTCATGTTATACTTCAAATTTTTGATATCAGGACTTCGTTTCACTCCATTCGAAGTACCCTTTGGAGTATTACATTTAATTACAACGTGACGATATTATTTTCCACCAAATTATCTTTTTCTAATTTATCATGTTATCATATTATTTTATTTTTTCGTTATTGATATATTATTTAATGTAAAAAAAACTATCCTAAATACAGAGCATGGGGATTGGGGAGGAAGCAAGCCGCGGCTATGCCGTAGCCAACCGTCCGCTGACGCAGCGGCGCGGAAAAGGAGGCGGAACGAAGCCTGCGGCCAAAATCCTCGCAACCCACGGGCACGCGCGGGCGGGCGGATGGATATTCTCGGCTCTATCTCTCGCTCGTGCTGGCCGGGTCGCCGTCGCGTGAGATAAAAACCCGGTCGGTCGAACGCGCTACCGAGGAAACGGCCGTCGCGGCCGGTTTTCTCTTTTTGACGTGTGGTTTTTTTTAGCCCTGGCCTACTGTACTGCATGCTATCTGGAACTGGAGTACACTACTGCCGGGCAAAGGAGGGTAAGGGTGTATGCTCCGTGCATATCAATTATATTTTGATATCAGTTAAAATGGCCGGTATATACTATTTTGTCATTTAAATTGGTACGTATTAAGTGATATATCGTTTTGGTTTCAATACCGATTAATATCGGTCATTCGGGTCAAAATTGTATTTTTATTTTTTAACATGTATTACATATTGCTTATACTAGGTTACATATTATATTATATTCAAATTATACACTATATTTAAGATATTAATGTATCGAAATATATCATATTTAATTATATTAATATATATTTTAAATATATCTGTATTATTTTATTTGGCCCAAAATGGTATACCGGTATTACCCAATACCCAAACATTTTGTTGTGACAACCAAACCGAAACGATAATTATAATACAATTAATAAGCTTGGCATGCTATCCGCTGCTATCCCTGTTTGTTTCGAATTGAGTATTGGTAAATTGTAGCATGTATTGTCAAAATTTCTAGATTCAATTTGGTAAAATTATTTTCAATTTAGATAAATGTTTGTTAAATTTGTACCGTATTCAGTATATATGCACTAAATTATGTGATAAGTATATATATTTTTTACGAAAACCCATGGAATAACAAATAATATTTCTTTCTACGTGCAGGTTCGCATACGCACGAGGTTCTGCAGGCCGCAGCTCTTCTGCACTGGACACCAGTGGCGACCGGCGACGCGACGTCGCCCGTCGGCGCGTCACGAGGCGACCTCGCGAGGCGTCGAGGGATCCACCGATGGCGACGAGGACGAGGCGTTTTAGATCACGTCTTGCCTAGGCGTTTTATCCTGCGGGGTCCATCCCTGGTGTTTCCTGTAACGTATTGTTCTGGGGAGTGGCAGTTTCGGTGATAAGGAGCAAGCCCACGAATATTTTATTTCAAGACAATTATAAATGTTGAGAGAAAATATCTTCGCTCTAACAAAAGTTAAAAACAATTTTCGATGAAAAACCCTATACGAGGTATTATGCAAGACCATGGACGTATATTTCGTTCTTCGCGGGAATGGGGTCTTAGACAAAGTGTGATACAAAACATGTTCGGACCAGAGTGAAGAAGTTTTGAAGCCATTAAAACCGTTCGGACGTGATGTTTAGAACCGATGACTCGAAAAACCTCCGGAAGCAGTATAGCTTCGGGTTTATTCACACCAGAGGCTACTAAATTACCCTTATGGAGATTCATGTATGTATTGTAATAGTCGGTTTAATTTAGATGCTAACTTCATATTACCTTGTTATAATTTTGTCTATAAATACACTTCCTTTACAATGTAAAGGGTATCTAACAACAAATATACTAATCAATACAATTTATATTCAAAGGTCTCGAATTCAATTCAAACATTAGTGTGATACTTCAACGACAACAATAAATTAACGACGAAAGTAATAGACTCTGCGTTGGCGCCAGGCCTCGCCACGTCACGCGCTGCAACCACGTGTCGCGCCCCGCACCGACACTCGGCCTCGCCATGCCACACATGCCAAGCCTCATCGCACCGCACCCACCAGATGTTTGATGTAACGTGTAGTTAGGACAACGTCGGTTGGAACGTTCCATACCACATGTTTTTTATTTTTGGTTTCCTTCTTTGCCAAGTGTTAACACTCAGTAAATTACTAGAAAGTTTCCCGAGTGTTTACTAGGCAAACACAAAAACATCCATTTGTAGCCACTATTTACCCATGTGAATTGACTACTTTACCCCTAGGGTTTACATTGGTTTTGTCTCATCAGAACAGAGGGGTACAAAAGGTAGTCTACTTTATTTGGAGGCTTCTTTTGTCAGCTTTACAGAGGGGACAGCGTCAGCTTTTTGCAGAGCAGACACTGTCAGCCTTTACAGTCTTGGACCCTTCTGAAGCTCCCCTTCGCACGCGAGGGGTGCGGTAGCTTCGGTGAGAAGCCTTGAGTCTGGTGGCCTTCGCTTCACCGAAGTCAGCCTTCGATACAGTGACGGTTTTGAGCCGAAGCCGTCAAAGCCCCTGGGCCTTCGCGTAAAAATATTTATTATAAAAAGCAACAAGACGTAGCAGTAATTTGCAAGCATTTTGTTAATAGCGTAAAAAATAAGCAAGTTCTGTAGTTTTAACTATTTTCTGATTCAATGAACTTTCAATTTTCTCCTTAGATTGAGTTTTTATGGCCTTGCTCCAGGTGCGATACATTTTTTTTACAAAAGGGGTCATGTTATATTTATGGCGTTCATCTGAGACAAGTAGTGAGATACGGACATTGCAAATTTTAGCTAACACGATTAGGGTGGAAAAAACTTCAACTTGCATTCTCTCAAGAGATCAATCACTTGAGCCATAGAGAACACAACTACCAACAGACATGTTGCTGTCTCAGTAAGCCAACATGTTTCCACTTTAAGAAATGCATTGGCCACAGACCACAACTATGAACAAGCACCCCAATGATAATAAGCTTTTGGATGTAAGAAAGGTTGCATACCTTCAGCTCCTTATCTTGTCTTCAAGACTCTCATTAGTATGAGTACTGATGTCATATATATAGTTGTACATTTTAACTCAATTGTCTTGTTATTGCCTCCCTTACTTGTGTTACTACTGCAACATATCCCTTGCGTATTTGTCCGTGAGTGTCTTCCCTAGACCAACAAAAAATTGATCTTTTTCCCACAGCTACACCTCAACTTAACAGACTCTAAGTGATGCTACTCGCATGGTGATTCAACTCACTTTCTTCAAATCCTAAGCAGAGAAGGATGAACCTCGCGACGAGAAGCAGAACTCAAAGCAGAGAAAGACATTAGAGTAGCAGGTAAAGATCTCCATAGTTGGATACTTCCGTGGAACATTCGATATTTACAAAAAAAAAATCAACATTGTTATTATCTAGATTTATGATACTATGAAATATCATATTCAATATTATGTTGCTATATTATATAATTGAATAGAAGGAATATGTTTTTTCAAGTTTATTTATGAAATAATTTTTTAAGAGGATTAGAGTGTGAAAAATGGTGGTGACTTATCTCGTTATCCAACAATACAACATCACGCGTGCACGCACGGCGTGACGGCCCCGCACCCGAGGTGGGGTCAGGCTGTGCGACCCGTTTGGACAACTTACAAAGAGGTCTAGGTCCTAGAGATGGATATGGATGTGAAAATATCCAAAATATATGTATTCGTATTCGAATAACTATAAATATACATTCGTATTCATATCCAAATTAACTATAGATGACATTTGTAAACATCCGAATTCGTTTTACAAATGTGGATATGAAAACAGATATCTAAATTTCTGCTAAATGTGGATATGAAAATCGATACATTCGTTTTCATTTTAGAATTTCACACATATTAAACTTGGACTCAAGATGGCATGTCCATCACTATATTAATGATTTATTTATTATTTATATAATTATGGAATACTTAATTTAGTGAATATTAATATGTATTTTTTATTTTTTATATAATTATGAAATACTTAAGTTAGTTAGAGTTTTCTAGCAATACAAGATAGTAAGATATTTACAACTATGTTTGAGCTTAAATTTTTCTACACTCAATATATAACATAACTTATATTATGTAATTTTTTTGTATTTTTCTAGATCCATTTGCTATTTTTAATTCATTAATTGTGCAATAATTGAAATATATGAAATTTGAACTGCAAGTACCTAAAATAATGCACCAAAATTTATACAAAAAATCATATTCGCTATTTTGTGTCTATTTTTAGTTCTTATCCACTAAATTTAAAGAAATTTTAAAAAATCTATGTTACGACATCCATCGGTAATGTGGAGCTTAAGGGTTTTTTAATTCTAAAAAAAATCAAATAAAGTCTGAAAATACAAGACTTGTCGTGGTGTTATAATATTATAAGTAGATACTATGATAAATTTTAAAAAATGCTTCAAAAAAGTTATCATATAGGATGTTAAGAAACTTGAGATTCTCTTGAGAGGAATTAGAGTTTTGAGAAGGAATAATAGTTATGGTTGAAAATAAATTGATGGTTAAATATTTATTTGAAATTGAACTTTTTTATAATCAAAATACAACATATATAATTCTATATAAAATATTTGTATTTTTCTAGATCCATTTGCTATTTTAACTCATTAATTGTATTGTAAGATTTAAATTGAAATGTGTGAAATTTGAATTAGAAGTACCTAAAATAATGCCTAAAATATATAGAAAAATAATATTCACTATTTGTGTCTATTTTTAGTTCTTATACACTAAATTTAAAGAAATTTTAAAAATATATGTTACGACACTCTATTTGTAATGTTGAGCTTAAGGGTTTTTTAATTCTAAAACAATCAAACAAAGTTTGCAAAATACGATACCTGTCATGGTGTTATAATATTATATGTATATACTATGATAAAATTTGAAAATATTTAAAGAAAGTTATCATACAGGATATTAAGAAACTTGAGATTCTCTTCTATGGAATTAGAGTTTTGAGAAGAAATACACTATGGTTGAAAATAAATTGATGGCTAAATATTTTTTTGAACATGAAACTTTTTTATAATCAAATACAACATATATCATTCTATACATTTTTTGTATTTTGTTTAGATCCATTTGCTATTTTAACTCATTAATTGTGTTTCTAGGATTTAAATTGAAATATGTGAAATTTGAACCGAAAGTACCTAAAATAATGCACTATAATTTATATAAAAATCATATTCACTATTTTGTGCCCGTTTTTAGTTCTTATACACTAAATTTAAAGAAATTTTAAAAATCTATGTTACAACACTCAATTTGTAATATGGTGCTTAAGGATTTTTTAATTCTAAAAAATTAAATAAAGTCTGAAAAATACGAGAGTAATCTTGGTTTATAATATTATACATAGATACTATTGTAAAATTTTAAAAATGTTTAAAGAAAGTTATCATATATGATGTTAAGAAACTTAAGATTTTCTTGAGAGGAATTAGAGTTTGAGAAGGAATATACTATCATTGAAAATAAATTGATGGCTAAATATTTGTTTGAACTTGAATTTTTTATAATAAAAATATAAAATATCTCATTCTATATAAATTTTTTGTATATTTATAGATCCATTTGTTATTTTTAACTCATTAATTGTGTTTCTAGGATTTAAATTGAAATGTGTGAAATTTGAACTGGAAGTACCTAAAATAATGCACTAAAATTTATAGACAAATCATATTCACTATTTTGTGTCCATTTTTAGTTCTTATCCACTAAATTTAAAGAAATTTTAAAAATCTATGTTACAACATTCCATTTGTATTGTGGAGCTCAAGAGTTTTTTAATTCTAAAAAATAAAATAAAGTCTGAAAAATACTAGGCGTGTTATAATATTATACTTATATATTATGATAAATTTTTGAAAATGTTTCAAGAAAGTTATCATATAGGATATTAAAAAAACTTGAGATTTTCTAGAGAGGAATTAGAGTTTTCACAAGGAATAGACTATGATTGAAAATAAATTGATGGTTAAATATTTGTTTGAACTTGAATTTATTTTATAATAAAAATACATCATATATCATTCTTTATATTTTTATTTTTTAACTCATTAATTGTGTTTCTAGGATTTAAATTGAAATATGTAAAATTTGATACCTAAAATAATGCACTAAAATTTATAGAAAAAATCATATTCATTATTTTGTGTCCATTTTTAATTCTTATCCACTAAATTTAAAGAAATTTTAAAGGTCTATGTTCCGACACTCCATTGGTAATGTGGAGCTTAAGAGTTTTTTAATTGAAAAAATTCAAATAAAATCAAAAAATACGAGACTTGTCATGATGTTATAATATTATACATAAATACTATGATAAAATTTTAAAAATATTTAAAGAAAGTTATCATACATGAATTTTAGCTAGCGTTATTCAAAACTTAGTTTATGTATGATTTATTGTGTATCGTTGTTGTTATTAATTATATTCTAATTTGGTATAATGGACACTTTGAATTATTGGAAATTTTGTGAAACGATGAACATTTTGAGTTAAACCGAGTAAACATCCGAATATGTATTCGTATTTGAAATATCTATTTTGTATTTGTATCCGAGAACGTTCGAATCCGTATTCAAAATAAAATCTGATAAATAGTGTTATCTGGATTCGTTTTCATGCATATCCGATCTGAATCCATCTCTACTTGGTCCCATTACTATTACTCTAACCGCTTTCCTTCTCAAATCCGGAGACGGAAAGATATCGTAATAAGTAAATCTTTCCTTCTCAAATCCGGAGACCAGAAAGATATCGTAGTGGGTCGCTGCCAGGGTGGAGAAGCAGCGGCAGTGGGAGGGTTCGCCGTTCGCAGATCTAGGCGACCCCGCCGAACTCTGTTGCTCGGTTCATCTCTTCCTTCGTTGATCCTTCCTCACCTAATTGTATATTGGCATTTGTGTTTTGCTGGTAACATAATTGTATATGCCGAAGATTTCAAAGTCCAAACAACATTGACATACAAGATGCTTATAGTTAGTTTCATGAGCATATACTGCAAAGAACTTGCACTTTAGGTGGCTTTTCTTAGTTTCAACACTTCCAGGCTCCCTAATTTTAAGTTGAGGGCTGCTTCTATCTTTCAGTGGTCTGTTTTTCTGTTCCACTCTAGAGTAGCTCTCATAATATATTATTTATTGTTTAATAATGAATAACTATATTTAAAATTTATAAATGTAAATACAAATATTCAAATTTTTAAATGCAAATACAGATATTCAAATTTAAATATAAGAACATAATCATCTGTCGTATTTAAATATTTAAATTTTTTAAATGCAATTACAAATGTTCAAATTTAATATAGGAATATAAGCATCTATTGTATTAAACAATATGAAACTAATCATCTATCATATTTAAATATTCAAATTTTTAAATACAAATATTGTTGGCGTAAAAGATTACGCTAACAGGTTTCTGTAGAATAGAAACTAACAAACGGAGTGTTTGCGAAGTGAACTGTTCTAAGCCTCCGAAAGGATAACAACTTAGAATAGCTCGAATGTGTGTATTGAATAACTTGTATTCCGTCCCTATTACAAGGTGAAACGGGGGGTATTTATAGGCCCAAACATTAAGGAAAAGACCCTTTTACCCCTCTGTTACAACCGACATAGTGGAAACTATTCGGCACCCTTAATAGGGCTAAAACGGTAAAAGACTAATCTAATGAGAAAGAAGATAAGTCTTCCATCTTAGCTGGCAGAAAAGATCTTGTTATGCCTTAGTTCGAAGATATACTCCGAACCAACGCCTATCTTCGTTCTTCGAGCTTGACTCAGGATATCTTCGAAGATGGACGTCTGGAAACCTTCGAATCCATTATCTGCTTTAATGCTGTTGCGGCAATAAACCCCGAGGATGAGATATTTTCCCCCAACAGTAGCCCCTCGAATACGCTTCTCCGTTAACCTGCAATGTTAGGAGAGCAGTATATGGAAGGAAAAAAATAACCAGATATAGGGGTTATTAGATTTAATTCATCTCCGAAATGTACGAAGATATAAACTCCGAATCAGTCTTAGACAATTACTTTCAAACTATCTTAGAACCGACTCAGGAAGCTCAAAAGTCTTTTAGACTTAGAAGAAATAACCGTTAGCTTTTTTCTCCTAACGGAAACTATAGAATGCGTTAATTTCGGAGAAAAGTAACGGGCAGGAATGCGAACCGGCATGGACTAACGGTAAAAATGTAAAGTCTAGGCTATAAATAGAGGGCTTAGAACTTACTCGATTACCTTTCCACTGCTTTCTCGTAAACAAACGCCTTCTGAGCCCTTTGAGTTCTTTGAGCCCTAGCCTCCATTTTCCCCAAAGTAACCCAGCGACTGCAATGGTGAAGACCAAAGGTTCTGGAGCTCCGTCGACTTTGGCACGGCAGCAGGCGGCTGCAGCAGCAGCGGCTACGATGTTGGCGATGGCGCCTCCGGCATCGGCAATGACATCCATGGCGACATGAGGGAGAAATCTCCAAAATGTCGATGATCAAAATCTCTGCCCGCCATCAACGAAGTACCTGGACCAGTCTTTCCAACTGGATCTTCTACCTGCAAGAGGGAATCACTGGCTATCACAGTAGAAGGGAAGATTAAGCACCGGAGTTATGATCCGCAAACCCGGAAAAGAACTCATCCCATCACCAGGCCCGGAGAAGTGGTCGTCTTCGAAGACTTCTTTGAAGCCGGCTTCGGCCTTCCCGCAGTGAACTTCTTGGCGAGGTACTTGACTTATTCCACGTCACTCTTCATCAACTGTTCCCGAATGCAGTAGCTCGTCTGGCTATCTTCGAATGGGCATTGAGAGCCGAAGGTTGCGAGGAGAGGGCAAAGATCTTCGCTGCGCTACATAGAGCTTCGTGCCAGCCAAAACCATTCGTAGGGTCCCGGAGGTGAAAAAGTAGTGGTAGCCTTCGGAAGCATCAATTTTAGGCTTCGGGACGAATATGCCCTCAATTCCCTGCTAAGGCCATCAAGGCAAGATGGTACACAGACTGGGTCATGAGGTGGTTTTTATGCCGAAGTTGGAGCGAGTAATCCTCTGGCCGGACCTCTGAAAGAAATCCAATTCTGGAAGGAAGCCTTAGTGCAACCAGGCCAAGGTCCACTCGAAGCTCGCCTCAACCTACTTCAGAGGATCAGCCGAAGGTTGAGCATGCGAGACTTAGCCGAAGAATTCCTCGGGTTACAAATCTCTCCACTGATGGCCAACTGGCCTATCATCTTCGAAGAGGATTCGAAAGGCGGTCTCCGAAAATCACCTTGACTTCGAGCCCTGCAGGTAACTTCGAAGGACAACATGTATTATGCATATTCATTCGAAGAAAAACTAACTGATTTATTTTTTAGCTTCTTCAGCCCCTGTACTTCGGAGCAAATCATAAGGGCTTCGGAAAAGATTTTGGGCGCTCCAACTCCGACTGAAAAAGAATGGAGAATTAAGTTGGTCGGGAGTTGGGAGAGATTTAACAGAGTATGGGGAATGCTGGAAATCACTCCACCCCCTTGATGATTGGGTGCCTTCGGAGAAAGGACCCAAAAAGAGAAAAGCCGAAGCTGGGACTTCGAGCTCCGCCAAGACTCCGATGAAGAAGGTGGCTCGGAAGCCAAAAAATCTTACACCTTCGAATCCTGCGCCTTCAAACTCAAGGGCTTCAGTCTCTGACTCCCAAGAAGATGAAGGGAGATGCTTGTGCGTCTAATAGACGAAGATGAAGCTCAAAGGACTGCACAAGCCGAAGAGTACTGCGAACATGCCGAAGTCTCAAGATAACCTTGAGCAACCAAGGACTTCGGCAGTTCAAGGAGATATTACTCCAGGACGAAGTTCCTGTGAATGAGAGTGGGGTCGAAGCTACTATGGCTTCGATTCCTGAAGAGGCAACAAGGACTGCTCAAGATGATGCTCCCGCAGTCGAAGACTTAACGGTTGATTCGGATGAAGATCTAGACTTCGATCCGTCCGACAGTCCGATGATGACTCCTTTGCAGAATATCGAAGGTAGACTTCGAATAACTCTTTCATGTTTATTTTGTGTATTTATACAATGTATAATACTTTGTATAGTTTTTTTACAGAGTCCACTCCTATGGAAGAGGTCCACCAGGAAGAAATAATATCATGGACCTTCGACGACTTCGGAGCCAACTAGAGAGCTACTCAAATGGGAACTAGAAGAGGCAAAAGACATATAGAGCCCCCTCCCTGCTGTGAGTTCCGGATCAACTCTGTCTGATTCAACAGGACGAGAGCCAATCTTCCGGGAAGGGCTAGTCTCCAGTGGCTCCGAAGACCCAAGCCAACGCTCCGGTCCTTCGCTAGACGAAGATGACCAAGAGGCAATAAGTATGCTCCCCCTTGCTGGCTCCTTTCTTAGGGCAAACAACTGGTCTTCGGACTTTGCTCGAACCTTTGGATCGAGCTAGCCGTGACATAGGGAGAGACCAATTTAGTGGCCATTCTGAGCAAGGCGGCTAGGACGGAGCTAATGCACCTATAGAACGCGCAGCCTACCAGGTACGAAGCAGCAACTGTGAAATAACATTAGAATTTATCTACGAATAAACATTACCTTAGTTTTTATTTTTGCAGCAAATGTCTTGGCCCGAGCTGCGATATATGCAATGACGAAGAAGAGTTGCTCGTCTTCGGAGGAAAATAACGTCCTTTCGAAGGAATCTTAACATCTCCGAAGTCGAGTGGCTCAAATGGACAATATAGTGTCAACAGAGCGAAGGGCCAGACCAGGTTTGGAGGCTGCGAATAAAGAGCTCGAATCAGAAAGAATTGTGCTTGCGAGTGGAAGTTGAAAAGTTGCGAGCGGAGCACGCTACTGCGGGGTCGAGCTTGTCAGACCTCCAAGAGGAAGCTAGCCAGCTGTTAAACCAAAAGAATATTTTGACCACTGAAAATGCTAGACTTTCTGGGGTTTCTGGGCGAAGTCACTTCGACGAAGGAAGCGTTAGACGAAGACAAGCTGAAGTCTGAGAAGGTGGCTGTTGGAAGTTATGAATCAGTTGTTAGGTGTCCTGGAGTACTTCGGTACTACTGGGATACTTCCTTCTGATGATAACATCACTCTTCTGCGCCGGTTTGAAAAGGATCCAAGGAGTGGCGAAGCAGATGAAGACAGCGGGCATTAGATACGGAGAACTCTCCGGACAAGTGGCTGATGTCGGCCTACTTTGCTACTACGAAGATCTGGGCCGATCGATAACTCCGGACGCGGGAGGGGGCCTAATCACCTTCGACGACGAGCGACTATCTGACACCTTCCGAAGGTGTGCTGTGCTGCCTGGCGAGCCTTCCAAACTTCATGGAGAGCCGAAGGTCGTTCCGCGATCAAGGCTTGGATCGATGAAGGCCAACGCCAGAAGCAAGTTCGGACCCAAGCTTCGAGCAGTCAGCCTCCTCCGAACCCGCAGGTTTAGAAATACCTTAGGATTTTGGGCCATGTAAAGCTTTATGCTTATAAACATTTATCAATGAAAATTTGTTTGTCATATTTTTAGGCTTTGCCTCTTACGGAAGATACGAAGTGTTAGACCTTAACGACGAAGTTCGCTCATTATGGACCACCTTCGCTCTTCTAAAGCTTATAAACGTCCTCGATTCTAATTCCTCGAGATGACTCCGGTGTAATTGCGCCCGAAGTAATCAAAGATATACTGTCTTATATTAAAGAGGAAGAAAAGGGTTAACTTAAACACTTCGTCTTCTGAAGACGTTACATGGTCTGAAAATGAAGATGAAGCTCAAATAAAAAGCCTGAGAACTTGGAAGCTGGGAAAGAGCCCCGAACGGCTTCGAACTTGGGCCGAGCTTCAACAGAACAGAAGGATTTTAGAGCTTCGAAGGGGGGCAAGAGAGTTAAACGCAAAGTTATTAGAACTCCCGACGCTGGAACTAGTTGTTCCAACCCTAGCTCTAGAGACCGAAGAGGTCTTCGATTCCTTCTTGGTATAGATACCAATTTTTCATGATGTAATCTGTAAACACATTCGTTGAATAATGAATACCGATTTAAATTGTCTCCATATTTACTAGCCCCTCTTTGGGTATAAGCACTTCGAACTGTATTCAAAGATGGTTATGCGCAAAGATGAACTTCGGAGTATAATTTTTTGGGGGTTCGGAGCCCCTCTGCTATTTAAAGATCTTTTAAAATCTTATAAAATGTCTTCGACATTTGTAGTCGGAAGGGTCTTAGTACCTTTGTTTTTTGAAAGAATCATTTGAGATAACTTTCAAGATACCTTAGTATCTTAGATAATTTGTCACTTGGGACTATGCTAACAGACATTCGAAGCTCATGGCTCAAACTCTGTTTTTCTTTAGCCACCTTCGGCTCTTTTTTGCGATCTCTGTCGAACCAATGGTTCGGAGTTTGCAATGGTCTCTTTGGACTCTTTTACGGATGTCTACCAGCCAATGGCTTGGACTCCGTAATTTTGGCCACCTTCGGCTCTTTTTACGGAAGTCTACCAGCCAATGGCTTGGACTCCGTAGGTTTTGGCCACCTTCGGCTTTTTACGGAAGTCTACCAGCCAATGGCTTGGACTCCGTATGATGTGGTTTTGGGCTCTTTTACGGATGCCTACAAGCCGGTGGCTTGGACTCCGGATTATGTCAGCCCCACGTCGGAAGCTTCGAACCAATGGTTCGAAGTCCGAAAATACGATCCAGCTTCATGACACTTCCCTCTCGGTCGACCCCCCGGTTCCAGTGCGTCCACTCGGAAGCTGGAAGTCTATGAGGGGAAGGCATTATCAGGATCATATGCTTTATTAATTTGGAAGATGATTACAAGTGAGTTACAAGGAGCCCTTATGCGAAGTATCGCTTTAGGGCTCCGCATGCCAGTATGTGCTAACTCTTCACCTTCTAAATTAGCTAATTTGAAAGAGCCAGGGCGTCCTGAACGAACAATTAGGTATGGACCTTCCCATTTATTTCCTAACTTCCCTGGCGCTATAATGCTTCGTAGAACAAGATGATCCGGTCTTAGTTCATTGAGTTTAACCTTCGGGTCAAACCAAGCCTTCGTCTGCTGATGATACTTTGATAAGTTTGCTACATCTCGAAGTTGTTTCTTCTGATAAATCTAGCGAAGCTTGTCTTTCTTCAATCTCTGGTTCGGTGCTGCGAAATGATCCTCCTTTGAGCTCCGTTGGAGTCATAGCTTCATCTCCGAATAGTAGTCTGAATGGAGTAAAACCTGTGGACCTTGTTTGCGTATCCGAAGGACCATAAAATCTTCGGAAGCTCTTCGTCCATAGTCCCTTGCATCCTACTATCCTTCGATTTAGCCCTGACAAAATATTTCCATTGGCTCGTTCTACGGCTCCATTAGACTGAGGATGTCTACTGCAGCAAAACTAACTGAATGCCTAGATCTTCGCAAAACTTCCTGAAAGGTTCTGCATCGAACTGTGTTCCATTATCAACTGTGAGTTGTCTAGGCACTCCGAACCGGCAAATGATATTCTTCCAAAAGAATTCTGTACATTGTTCGAAGTGATAGTGTAAGGGCTCTGCTTCCACCCACTTAGAAAAATATTCAATAGCTACCACTGCGAACTTCAGATTTCCCTTGGCTACGGAAAGGGTCCAATTAAATCCATACCCCATCTGGCCATAGGCCATACCGGAGCAATGACTTGAAGAGCTGTTGGTGGCGATGACTTCGTCGACCCATCCACTGGCATCCTTGACAAGTGCGGACTAAGCTCTCCGCATCAGCTGTTATTGTAGGCCAGTAAAACCCCTAGCGAAGTGTTTTTCCTGCCAAAGCTCGCGGGGCTAAATGGCTACCACAAAGGCCTTCATGAATTTCTCGAAGAATTTCTTGACCTTCGGCTTGAGATATACATCGGGTAGAGGGGAACATACTCCGGC
This sequence comes from Zizania palustris, assembly GCA_019279435.1. Classification (NCBI taxonomy): domain Eukaryota; kingdom Viridiplantae; phylum Streptophyta; class Magnoliopsida; order Poales; family Poaceae; genus Zizania; species Zizania palustris. The sequence continues at coordinate 45,796,168 of JAAALK010000289.1, forward strand.
CTTGTATAAATGCCGTTGATTATTTGATAATTTCTATCTCTAATGCTTTAATCTTGACAGCTGTGGCTCTTCGGGCAAATTTGTTCCTCTCTGTAAAAGTTCCATGATTGAATTTTTCCAATCTGCACTAGGAATGCAAAGAATTTTCTGCAGAGGGAATTTGTGGCACCGAAGGTACTGAGCTCCTCATAGAAGCTTCTTCTGGCACATCCACAGCTCCGGCTGTAGCTTTTGCTAAGATGTCACTTGCACATTCTCTGCTCTTGGTATACTCCGAATGGAAATACCCTTGAAGTGTGCTTCGTTTTTACGGATTTCTTCTAAGTACTTTGCAAGCTGTGGATGTCGAACCTGGAAACTTTTATCTACGTGCCCGGCTACTATCTGAGAATCTGTCTTTATAATAATTCTTGTAGCCCCTAGAGCACGTGCTTTTCGGAGTCCCAAAAATCCCTTCATACTCCGCTATATATTGGTAGACTTAAAGTTGAGTCTTGCGGAGTACATTGCTCTTTGCCCTGAAGGCGAAATTATATAATACGCTCCGATGCCTGCTCCGGATGCTTGGAAAGCCCCATCGGAGTAAACAGTCCAACTCCGTCACTTGACTTCTCCGGAACCAAATTTGCAGGTGGAGTCCATTCTGCTGCAAAATCTGCTAAGACTTGCGATTTGATTGCTGTCCTTGCCAGGAAAGATATGTCGAAGGGTGCTAGCTCAACTGCCCATTCCCAATCCTTCTTTTGGAATCCTTACTTCGAAGCATATCTCCTAAATGTACGAAGTTGGTACAATTACATTGTGTGCCAAAATAATGTCTTAATTTCCTCGAAGCCATTATCAGAGCATAAACGAACTTCTAAAGTTCGGAGTATCTTGTCTTCGCTCCTGATAATGCTTCGGATACAAATAAACAGGATTTTGGACCAACTTCCCATTGAAATCCTTCTTGACAAGACTGCACTGACAGCAGAACCTGTAGCTGCAAGGAAAGGAGTAGGGTTTTCGTCCACAGTAGGCACCGGAGTGTAGCAAGATTACTGGATACTCTTAATATCTTCAAAGCTTTTCTGACACTCTAGTTGTCCATGCAAAATCTTCGGACCCCTTCAATGCTTTAAATATAGGCAAGCTTCTCCGTAGACCTTGATAAAAACCTGCTAAGTGCTGCCAGACGCCCAGTCAGCTTTTTGCACTTGCTTTAAATTTTCTGGAGGAGCCATCTCCTGTAGCGCAGTTATTTGAGTAGGGCTAGCTTCAATCCCCTGCTTGAAACTAAATACCCTAACAATTTTCCAGCCTTAGCTCCGAGATACATTTTTCGGGGTTAAGACGGATCCCCCATGCCCGAAGGCTATTAAATGTTTCTGCTAAGTCTAGGCTATGTTGGTGTTAAAGCACTCTTTATTACAATATCATCCATATAGCCTCCACATTGCGACCTAATTGATGACCTAAACCTTAGAACCTCGAAAAAGTAGCCCTAACATTTCTTAAACCGAAGGGCATTCTTACATAACAGAAGACTCCCGAAGGAGTTACGAAGCTTGTCTTGATCTCATCTTCGCGCTTCAACCATATTTGATGATACCAGCATAGCGCAAGGAGCGTAAGAACTCCGAACCTGCGGTGGAGTCGACTAATTGATCAATTCGGGGCATGGGGTAGGGGTCACGAGGGCATGCTTTATTCAAGGATGTGACATCAATGCACATGCGCCACTTCCCGGAGACTTCTTTCTGACAAAGACGGGTTTGGCTAACATTTTGTGTGAGCCACCTTCTCTAATAATCCCAGCCTTCAATAATTTCTCAACTTCGTCTTTCGCTAGAGCAGCTCTTTCTGCAGACATTTTCCGGTCCTTGCCGAACAGGGCGGGCCTTCGGGTTACAAGTAAACTATGTTCAATGATATCCCGATCGACTCCGGTGATATCTTTGTCAGACCAAGCGAAGACATCCAATTCTCTTCTACCACCTTTTCCAAGGGGGTCGCAACTTCTGGAGGTAAATCTTCACCAAATTGAAATGTATACTCTTTACCATCTTTAACAATGACCTTCGCTGCAATCTCTCCTTCAGGACTTGGTCTCGGAAAGGATTTCTTTGAAGCTTCGGAAGGGGCTGAAAAATTTCTTCATTATGTTGTACATTGTTTACTTGTCTTGGATCAAGAGGGGGACCATGACCATCCGCTCTCCGAGCGATAGCTTGATCTCCGAAGACAGTAAGGACTCCTGCTTGTGTGGGCATCTTCATGCACAAATTGTGATGCGCCACAGCTCCGAACTGGCTTAGCATGCCTCTTCTGAATGACGTTGTAGCATACGGGACATCTACAACATCAAAGATTACTTCCTCAGTTCGGGCCAATAAACCTTCTCCGAAGGTAACTTCCAGGCCTATTTGGCCAAGTGCATCAAGCGGAGGTCCTGCGAAGCCTTGCAAAGGACGAGCCGCTGGAAGGAGATGCTTTCTGGAGATGCACAATTGATCAAAGGCTTGAACAAGATGTCTGCCGAACTACCTCCGTCAATCAATACCCTTCGAACCTCAGTGCCCGCAATATCAGCAGTGATAACAAGTGGATCTGCATGCGGGAACTTAATACCAGCTGCATCCTCCGCAGAAAAGGATATCGTTACATGAGACCACTCCGGCATTGCAGCTGCAGACGACGAAGTCCCAATATGGCCTACTTCTCTGACGTAGTCCCTTCGCTGTCTCTTCGACATGCTTCCGAGGGTACCTCCTCCAGAGATGGGGAGAACTACTCTTTTCCCGCGGTCTTGCCCTTCCTCTTACTTCGGAGGTGGCATAACATTGGCCACTGGAGGGTGTCTTGCAGCATCAAAGTTTTCTATCCGCGCCACAGCCTGGACCGACTCTGGGCGCGTTGCAACTGGAACTCGGTCGGTAGTACCTCGACCCGAAGTTCTTTCTAGATACTCTCCTCTTAGAGTAAGTATAGCCTTACAAGTATCAGTTGCATGGCTTCAATTTTCTCCATGGATGCAGCAAAAAAGGGTCTGGCCCTTGCCAGCCGTTTTCCCTGGCGGCCTCCAGCCGCTGGCCTTGTTCCCCGAAGACTGGGGAGCTCTCTGTGTAAACTTCTGTGGGGGTGCAATATTCATGACTTCAGAACGAGGGTGCTTTTGCCCTCTTCTCCGATCATGTTGAACTTCGAAGACTGGTTCTTGCGGCAATATGGATGAAGTAGCGGCAGTTCTTCGGAGCCAACCCTCTTCCGACCTCGCATACTCCTCGAAGTATGACATCAACTGAGAGACCGAGGAGATAATTTTCCGAAGAAGCTTATCCAAAAGGCCTTGATGAGTGACGCCTTCCCGAGCTGCATCAACTACCGAAGATGCAGACAACCCCCAGATCTGCGACTTCGTATGAGCGAAGCGCTTGAAATATTGCCTCAATGTCTCTCCGGGGAGCTGTTTCACCTGGAAAAGGCTTCCCGTTGACATCGGAGGCACGAAGGTGCCTTGAAAATTGCTTATAAACTTCTTCTTCAGCTGCCCCCATGAATTAATTGATCCTGGCTTCAAAGACCAGAACCACCTTAATGCCACTCCTTGAAGAGCTAAGGGGAAGCACTTCACCATGGTGTCTCGAACTCCTCCGCTAGCTTCAATCGCTAGGGCATAAGAACGAACAAACTCTCCGGGATCTTCATCTCCAGCATACTTACAGAGCTTCGAAGTCTTAAACTTCGGATCAAAGCGAACTTTCTGCAGCTCAGGATGCAGCGGAGATTCATTGTCGAAGGAGGCGTTCACCGGAGCTTCGGGATAATCGGGTTCATCGTCTTCGGGCACTTCTGGGATAGTTGGGATGGCTTGAGAGCGAAGCCTGTTCGCAGCTTCTTGTCGCCACTTTGCTACTTCAGCTTGAAGGTTGGCCATTTGAGTGGCCATATCTCCAAGATTGGCTTCATCTCCTCCGGAAGGATCTTTCGGGTCTTGAGAGCTAGTAGAATCAGTTTGGATTGGGATGGAAGGTGGAGGAGGGACTCCGGGTGGTCGAAGTATGGAAGGGGTTGGCGGAGAAGCTTCGTATGTTCGAGGGATGGAAACTCCTTCCGGAGTTTGTGGAGGGAATGTCGAAGGCCCTCCGACTTCAACCGTGTCAAATGGTATCTCTCCGGAGATCCGAGAAGACCTCCGAACGGGATTGCGGGGTGCGCTCCGCTTAGGAGGCATGATGTAAGAAGTTGGTAAAGAACGAAGTTTTTCGGACTAGGTTCCCCACAGACGGCGCCAACTGTTGGCGTAAAAGATTACGCTAACAGGTTTCTGTAGAATAGAAACTAACAAACGGAGTGTTTGCGAAGTGAACTGTTCTAAGCCTCCGAAAGGATAACAACTTAGAATAGCTCGAATGTGTGTATTGAATAACTTGTATTCCGTCCCTATTACAAGGTGAAACGGGGGGTATTTATAGGCCCAAACATTAAGGAAAAGACCCTTTTACCCCTCTGTTACAACCGACATAGTGGAAACTTTCGGCACCCTTAATAGGGCTAAAACAGTAAAATAATCTAATGAGAAAGAAGATAAGTCTTCCATCTTAGCTGGCAGAAAAGATCTTGTTATGTCTTAGTTCGAAGATATACTCCGAACCAACGCCTATCTTCGTTCTTCGAGCTTGACTCAGGATATCTTCGAAGATGGACGTCTGGAAACCTTCGAATCCATTATCTTCTTTAATGCTGTTGTGGCAATAACCCCGAGGATGAGATATTTTCCCCCAACAAATATAAATATTCAAAATTTTAAATACAAATACAAATATTCAAATTTTTAAATACAAATACAAATATTCAAAATTTTAAATACAAATACAAATATTTAAATTTAAATAAGTAGAAAGACTGTGTGGGCTCACATGGCGCAGATGTGAGCCGCCATAAAGGGTCCTTGAGGATAAGAGTTTGTTGACATCTTTTTAGAGCTCTCTTATTTTTCATAGCCGAATAGGAGCTATGATGGAACTCGATTTTTCTCGCGGACTCGATCTAAAATTAAATTTGACGGTGGGAGTATAGGCCCTACCGTAGTTACTCTAAATGCTTTTAAAAATAAAATCATCCAATCCTATCTCGTGATTTTACCAAAGCACATGTCGATATGCATCTTGAAATCGTTATTGACTCAGCCCTTGCTTTTCCTTCGACTATTGGCACCTGGCCCAGTTGCCACCAGCATACAGCATACACATGTCAACTATATTAGACTATTTATAATAAGATACATTAGATTTTTTGCTGACATGACATTCAATTAACGAGGGAAGAGAAGAAAAGTAGTGTCATCATCATGACATGGTGCTAACCTATTTCCAAGACGGATGAAACAAAATAAAACACTCACTGTGAGCCAAATCGTTTTATCAGAGAGTATTTCATGAGAGCTAGTTGCATTTAATTACACTAGTTAGACTAGGAAATAGTAAAGAAAGCAAGTATTTCATTCAATTGCAAAGCTAATGTGGCTTTTTAGGAAACAGTGTTACGAAACTCACCACTGTAAATAACCTTACAGTCTCGCCGTTTCACAAACGACAACTGTATTTATGGCCCTTTCGGGGAGTTTTGGTGCTACAACTGACTAATTTGAAAATATCTAACTCTATCTAGATTTGTTTCTAATTGTAAAGCTTAGCAGCAATTGGCGGCAAGCCGAGTCATCGAAGCGCTTGTGATTTGTGAGAGCTTAGGCTTGGCTCGATCAGTTAACGAGCCGGAGCCCGGCTTGGGCTCGGCTCAATGGCCTAAGCCGACTTGTGAGCGTGTGCCCAAAATTGGTTAGGTGTTGTAATAAGGAATAAAGTTTAAGGATCGTACGAGTATTTTATAGATAAAAAAATAATTTTTATGGGTACTACAGCATTATATTTATGATAAATTTTGAAGTTAAGATTCTTAAGGTGCTATCTTTTTAGACGTTGGAAGTAGCTTTTTTTTAGATTTAGATTTTATAGTAATTGGTTTTTATATAATCTAAATTAACAATATAGACTGTTCAGAAATCTCTCTAGTTAACATAATCTAGCCTTTTGAGCTCCCAAACAGGCTATGAATCGTGGCAGTACAGCCCAGCTGGGCTGCTTGGATCTACTAGGCCTATGTATGCTGTTAAGTGGTGTTTGATTGCCTACATCATTTTATTTATGTACCATTCTGTCTGAAATGGTTTCATTCAAAGATTTTGCTTAAATAACACAATACATGATTGCTTGAGAATATTCTATAAATTTGTATCAGTTTGTACATGATGAAATAGTTTAATTCAAATAACCAAACAAATGGAGAGGATCTGATCTAGGACGAAATGGTACGGCAATGAAATGATACAACAACCAAACACTAGCTTAGGGCAGGGACATGGCCAACTAGTTGGACCCAGACTCCGGTGGGTGCCGTCAATCTCCGTTAGTTTTTTCTTCGGAGCACCGAGTAATTAGTTATTTTGGTTTGGATTTTGAAATGGAATGTTTGGGTCTAATAAAATATATTAATATATTTAAAATATATATTAATATGACCAAATATGATACATTTGAATATATTATTTCAAATATAATGTATACCTTGAATATAATATAATGTATAACTTAGTATAAATAATGTGTAACACATTTCTAAAAAATCAAAATATTTTTATTCGCTACGATGGTATTAACGGAGTCCGAAATGGTCGGAATGGACTAGTATTGACTCTGTGTGGACTGATATATCGGAATAGCAAGTATTGTAACCAGTATTGAAAGTGGAACGGTACGCCACTTAATATGTACCGGTTTAAGTGATGCAATGGTACATACCGGTTATTCCGATCAATACTAGAACGGAATTAATAAGCTCGGCAAGTAATCCTACCGATGAGCTAGTGCATTTGTCGGAACTTGAGTGGTCCCATCTTTAATAAAGGCTAAGTCAATTGGTAAGAGATGACGATGATCCGACTACAATCATTCAAAAATGGCATGTCTTAGCAACTGATAAGGGAACAAAAGATATGACATTAGTAGCATGGCCTATCGGCTATTGAACTGATGACCGCGACGAGGATCGGATATTCATGTAATATTATGCCGATCGATCATAAGATCGATGACTTGAGATGAAGCGATCGAGCGAGCGTGCCATCGGCCAATAAGATAAACAGTGAACCGCGTATGCCGATGAATGCTTTCCAATGACTCATAAGATATATCATGAAATTAATGATAACTCATCGACTTGTACTCCGACGGAAATAAATAAAACGTGCCAGATAACAAGTCTATATCATGAAAATCATCACAATAACTAAATCGAACCTAACCGAGGCATCATCTAATCACAATGATCTTAATAATATAGCAAAGAATCGTACATGCTTCATTTAGATGAACGGTATACGGCATGAAAGAGATACAATATCAAGAGATGTCGGACTTAACTAATGAAGCCTCAAACTATCACACCTAGAACAACCGGCGATTGTACTGTTTTAAGGTTCACCTCAAGAAATCAAACTGAATTGATGCAGCTGTGAGGATACTGATCTAATCGTTACGGACGTCGAAGGTGGCGGGACTCACCTCTTTACCGAAGACCGAAACAATGCAGCTCAGCTTCGAGTGCCGAACCCTATCGGAATAAACCTTGGAGACCAAGGGTGGCGATGCACAGAGTAGTTGGTTAACAAAGATTTGTTTTTCTAAGCTAACTAGGGATACATATTTATAGTCTGAAGACTTGCCGTCCAAGTACTCTATCTTAACCGATTCCGGATAATCTTTATTTTCTCTTTTCCGCACCTTATCTCCATCGATTCCTTTTGCGTCTGATCTTCTTGTAACAGTATGGACGGGCTTCCTTGACTTTCTTTGATAGGATTTTTTTGACTTCTGTTGACCGTGTGACGTCTTTAGTGGGCCTAGGCTTGGTGTAAATAATAAAGCAAACGTCTTGTCCCTTTGGTGGCACCCCTTCGGGATAGGAGGCTCCGGAAAGCACTCTGGTTGCAAGGCTACTATGACGACTGCATGCTTCACTCTGGTTGCAAGACTACTACTACGACTGCATGCTTAAGGGGTGAAGCCCGCTCCGGGTTACACACCGGCCTCGAACCTAGGCCAGAGCTTCGAGCTCCTCCCTCAGCATGGCGGTGGAGGCTTGAGGATTCACACTCCACATACTTCGGAATATGCCTTGAGAGCAGTTTTTCGATCATCGGGCTTGATGAGATTATTTCCCCCAGCAATAAGCTTATTATACTTTTTAATAACTTTTTTAGGTTGTTAAACTTAAACTTGCTACTTAATAAACAACTCAAAATTATCTCTTAATTTGAAAATACTACAGTGACCATAGCAATCCCACTAAATATCCCATTTTAATCCCCTCCTATCATAAAAATTATAATAACACATTTTTAACCCTAAATACGATGCCGAGCCAATTTTGTACTCATTGACTACAACTTATCGATCTAACTAGTTTAATTAAGGGCCAAATTTTTCCATACCATTACAATTTTCACGGTTTTGAAATATGTCATCGGTGTGTCACTGACAGATGTGACCTACCACATCATTTTTCAAATTACAGAAAATTATAATAATGGCATTTTTACAAAAATTCATTTAATTAATAGTTTCACGAATGACGAGTGCACGTCTCGCACTCTCGCCCCTGAAGAAACGTGTCGTCAAAGGACCAGAATAAACAAACAAGACCGAAAAATTACTCAACGGCGTGGAAGCAACCGGTGATCGAAATCCACAGGAATTCGTGGCAAACCACTAGTTTAACACACTCAATCGGTCGCCAGGTGATTTCTTCTTTGGTAGATATACACTCGAAAGAGAAGAAAAGGAAAGAGAGAAACTAAGGAAGAATGAACAGAAGAATCAAAGAACCAATGGCGGCGAGCTCTAATGATCGGGAGAGAGACCAGCCGATCGATCGATGCTCCCGAGATAAATGGACAAGAAAGGTGCAGTACAGTACAGTGTAGTGTACAAGTGTGCAGATCGGAGTCGGAGAGGTGGGTGGGGAGCTAGAAGAGCTCCCAGTCGAACCGCGGGATCGGCGGCGAGGTGGTGGCGGTCGCGGCTGCCATGGTGGTCGTCACGGTGGACGACGACGTGGACGGCATTGACGACAGTAGGTCGAACGTCTCCCAGTTCGCCGTGGGCGGAGGCGCCGGCGGCGGCGCGGCGCCGGCTGCCTTCGCCAGCGGCGGCGGGTGGCGGCGGCGTCTGGAACTGCTGCCGCCGCTGCGACACGCGGCGGGCGCGGCGGGAGGTGCGGCGCCCGGCCTTGGCGAGGCCGTTGCCGTTGGCCAGGTGCGCCGCCGCTTCTTGGCGCGGATGGCGTCCAGCGACTCCACGTACTTCTGTACCCCTTCTCCTGCACCGCTCGTCGGAGCCGCGTCGAAATTGAGCTTCTCCGGAAATCAATCGATCGGGGCAGAGATTGCGCGGAAATTAATTTGGCATCTACTATGTGCTAACCTGCATTCGCCTCTGCACCTTGACCTCGTCATAGGCGATAATGGCGTCCAGCTTGACCAACTTGTTCATCAGCCCCTCGGTGAGCGTGACCACGTCGGCGTCGACCACCTTCCCGCCCTTGCCAACGATGGCCTCCATGGCCGTCACCTGCACCGGTCACACCACCAAATTGATGACCAAATTCCGCAAACACCCTAATTCGATTTCGACTACGAAGACGACGGCGACGATTGCGCAAAGAACCAAGTTCAGCTAGTGCCTCTGCAAGTTATAGGCTTTTACCTTGGTGGCGAGCTTATCGACGTCGAGGCTGATGCGCGAGATGGACATGGCGGCTCGCTCGGCCTTGTCGGTGCGGCGCTGCTCGAGGAGGCGCTTGGCCTGCGCGGCGGGATCCTCGAGAAGAACAATCTTGGAGCGGTCCTTGACGCCGGCCATGTCCAAGAACGCCTTGGAGTCCCTCTCCTTGTCCTTGTACACAAGCTTCTGCTCCTCCGGGTGCAGCCCCGTCGGCGCCGACAGCAACTTCTTCAGCTCTCCTGCATCAGCAGCACCACCGCCTCTGGCGGCGGCGGTGTCAATCAGTCAACCGCAGCTCGATCGAACCCCTCCCCCCAAAACCATCCCAAAATGCAACGCCGGCGGCTGGGTGCATTACCAAAGGAGGCCTGCGAGTTGATGTAGATCTCGTGGTAGACGCCGTTGAACTTGACCTTGACGCGGATAGTGAGTACGGGCGCGGCGGGGGCGTCGGAGTCCGGGGTCCGCTTCTGCACCAGCATCCCGCCAGGCCGCACCTCCCACTCGTCCTCCTTCACAGCAGCCGGCGGAGAGCTTCCCTTCATCGCCACCGGCGCCGGGAATGTACCTTTGGCCTTGGCGCGCATCATCTTCTCATCGTACGCGCACACACACCCACACCGCTCCCAGCAGAACAACGACCACGAGCTCTCAACCACACTACTCTCCTCTCCTCCTCCTCCTCCTCCTCCCAGAAAGATCTCTTCTTGGCCGTCGCTGTGGACGAATCCCCTCAGCTGCCGCCGCCGCCGCCGCCGCCGCCGTGCTACCGGCTGCGTGCGAGCTAGAAGCGTACGGGGTGCCGGATCTGGGACACCAGCTCAGAGTCTCAGACACAAATCGCGTTGCAGTGCAGGTGCTCCCTGGCCTCAAGCCCTCAATTGGGGAAATCAGGATCCGGCAGCAGCGCAGCAGCTAGCCTGGCAGAGAGGTAGGTGGCGAGGTTAGCATCAGAGAGAGGTGATGGCTGAAAGGGAAAAGAAATAAAAACGGAGAAATTGATTATATGTGCGAAATTGTATAATATGTTTAAAGTTCATCAATATTGTATAATATGTTTTATAGGGATTTTTTTCAATAAAATTGTATACAATGGCATCCTTCTATATCAAAAGACTTATTTGCCCCTAGTACCCTTTTGATTTCCTAAACAACTCTCTTCCTTTTGCATGATCGAGGACAACGTTAGGCTATTCATAATGGGGTTTTTAGAGTGTTTTATGGTATTAATTACCATGTCACATCTGATTTTTTGCTGACATGACATTTAATTAATGAGAAAAGATAAGGAAGTAGTGTCATCACCATAACATGGTGCTAACCCGTTTGTAAGACGGATGAAATGAAATGAACACCCACTGAGAGCCAAATCGTTTCATCATAGAGAAGGTATTTCATGAGAGCTAGGTTCATTTAATTACACTAGTTAGCCTAGGAAATAGTGAAATAAAACTCTCCACTGAGAGATAGTATTTCATTCAGTTGTAAAGCTGATGTGGCCTTCTAGGGAACAATGTTATGAAACTCCCACTGTGAATAGCCTTAGGCTGCCTCGTCCCTCGATACCATCGCCCGCCTCGTCACCAGTCGGCCGCCGCTCAACGCCACTGCCCGCCGTCCACCACCGCTGAAGTCGCGATCCCAAAGATGTCGTTGAAGCCCCTGCCGCCACTAAAGCCATTGCCCGTGTCGTCGCCCGACACAACCGCCCGCCACCCAACGCTATCGAAGCCCACGCCCATGCTGCCATCGAAGCCCCCACTCGCCTCGTGGCCAGTCGATAGCCGCTCCCAGTCGCTACCCGGCCCACCACAGTATTGAAGCCATCACCCCCTCGCCACCTGACACATCCACCCGTCGCCCAACGCCGCATGTCGTCGCCGCCGCCCCCATCCCCGCCCGAAGCCCTTGCAATGCCAGCACACACAACTCTGAAGCCCCCTACAACGCTGGCACGTAGCAGCTGATCAGAAGGGCAAAGTTGTCCTTTCAGAAGATTATTTACAAATAAACCTAGTAGATATATTATCGAATTAGATGCTTTACTAGAACATATT
>JAAALK010000289.1:45809042-46011885 GCA_019279435.1 Zizania palustris
ATGGCACACATATTCGAGTAGCTCTATCCCTAGAAGAGCAAGTGAGATCTATTAGAAAATTTGTTATACCCACTCAGAATATTCTAACGGCTTGTGAATTTGACATGAGGTTTACGTATGTATCAACGGGACAACTAGGATCATGATACTAGTGTATTATACAATACACTAAGAGTTGATGAAAAAATTTCCACATCCTCTACAAGGTATGTTGTTCGATAATACTTTATCAAACAAAAAGACTCTATTTTGTTTGCTGTTAAAACAAACATACCTATTATTGTCTCTATTTTGTAAGTAAATATTACGTTGTTGATGCAGGATATCCTAATCGATCGGGATATCTAGCCCCTTATAAGAGTGAGAAGTATCATATTCCAGAATGGTATAGAGGCATGGAGCCCAAGACTCCTAAGAAAAGATTCAATCGTATTCACTCATCTATCTGCAACGTCATTTAGTGGTCCTTCGGAGTGCTAAAAATAAAGTGGCAAATTCTCTGTAAGATGTCAGTCTACCCAATACATAAGCAGAAAATGATTATTATTGTGTGTATTGTCCTTCACAATTTCATTCGTGAGCATAAAGGTGAAGACTTGGACTTTACTCGGGTTGAACGTACTCAGCTCCATCCGATGGGTCAACTATGATGAGTTAGCGACAATACTTTCTCTATATTGGAATTAGTATATAGTGTTCTACACAAAGATTTATGAACTACTTGAGTATTATGAATTATTTATGATTAAAAATATAAAACATTATTATTGCACTATAATTACATTAAGGTATATTAACAAATAAAGTGTAATACAACTCAGGGATAAAATAGTACATTCTTGCCAAAAAAATTTCTAGATCTGAATCCACTTTGTAAGCTAAACAAGTGCAGGGACTCTACAGTAAAGTAGCAACTCCACTCTAATCTAATTCTAAGTAGATTTCGTGAAGTGAAGTGAAGCAAAATTCAAAGGAGGGTAGTAGCTCCAACCCATAGCAGCAATTCATAAAGACGGTGGAAAGTTCAGAGAAACCTGATCGAGTTTAACAACAAAGGGAACTCATGAAGATCTAGTGAAGTATAGTCCCATCTACTAGATGATGAGGACATCACTTCGCCTGATACACACATGGAGCCTCCACCTATAATCCAACTACAAGGACCAATCACACGCGCCCGTGCCCGTCGCTTGAACCATGAGGTTAATTCTTTCCTTAGCAACTATGTTAATATTTGTTTGGACGGGATGCTACTGAATACTAGTGATATTTTGTTGCTTAGGAACATGGGAGATGGAATAGAAGAGTTGGAGTTGAAGACGGAGTCGCACGGATGATTTGAAGTCAAGAAATCGCTGGTTCGGACTACATCGACCACCATGCACCAAAATGGGCATAACTTCCTCATACGAAGTCCGATTGGCGCATTCTTGGACTTTTTGGAAAGCTGAGGAGAAGACGGATCGTTTGTCGTTGGTTTCGTCTCATTTGGAGTCTCGAGTCGACCTGTGTGTTTGAAACAGTCCTGCGTGATAGAACTGGGCCGTATTGGGCCATAGTCTGTTCGCCTTCTACAGAGTCTGTTCGCCTTCTACAGGCTGCCCACGCCCTATATATTCACTCCAGCCGCCTTTAGGGTTATGTTTTGCTTTATTTGCATCTACACTTGTATGTTTATATCCCGCCTCTTGCACCGGACCGATTGGCTGCTGCATTGGCGTTTGTGAAACCTCACCTTATCATCGTTTGTCTGTGATTTGGCATTCGACTTGTATCCTTCATGTTCTTGCTTGTGTTCTTGGGTTTGCTTGCAGGAATTAGCCTTCGTGGCGAGGTCAATCGCGTCCTGCGTGGTCGATAACCAACGGAAACAGTGGTGTAACGGTTGTAAGGTTTTGATCCGCTGGACCGGAGACTTGAATCGCCAACGTCGAGATTCTCCACCAATCCAAGTTATCCTTTACCTAGCGGAAGATCGGGACCAATCCCCCATCACTAGACGTGATCTTACTGCTAGTTAAGTGCACCACAGCTATAACTATAATTAACTGAAGTACCAGTAAGTGCTAGTCGTGCATGCTATCAATTTTCTCAATTAAGAGAAATTAAATTTGCACGACCTAATCATTCATCAAACTGTGATGAACACAGCTTGTACGTGCAGATTTCGATCTGCCTGCTTTTGACTTAATCGAGTAGTAGTCCCCGTTGCTGCTAGCTGTGATCGATCACGAGATGCGTCCGGTTCAGTGCTACCGACCAATGCAGATTTTGTCTGCATACACATCGTCTGTGCTCGTGCTAGATCTTTGCGAGAACAACACTAAAATTCAGATATAAAAATTAGTTTGTCCCGTCTGCAAGTCGGCCAGCAGCAACTCGTTAGCATTTGGTTGGGAATTTTTTTAAAAAATAATTTTTTTAAAAAAAAATCAAATTTGTATGTTAAGTTCAAAAAATTACAAAAGTAACACGCGGTCGGCATTTGAAGTGCCGACTGGAGCTTGGAGCTGACGTGTCGACCGCCTGTTAGTTTTGTAATTTTTTGAAATCGGCATACATATTTGATTTTTTTTAAAAAAAAATATTTAAAAAAAATTCTTTAGTTGGAGGGTAAAGGCGAATGTAATGATTTTGTCCAATTTTTGTTGGATGAAAATATATTGTTTTTATTTTGTTAGATAGGATGTAATGATTCATTTTTTTTTGTTTAGTTAGAAGTAACTGAGTATAGATGAGATGAAATCCTCTTGTCATCCGGTAAAAAAATTCTGATAAAATTATCCATAATCTAAAGGGAATAGTTTTTTCTAACTGAATGATTGTATCAGTCTACATATAAAACAAACGAAACTCAAACTGAATAAAATGATTCCATCAATCAAACGAAACTCAAACTGAACAAACTGAATAGCTTGCTGCTTGTACCAATTAAACATGCATTCTCTACGAGTTCACCACTAGAAAAAAAAGAGGGTTACAAACTGTCGCTAATCTTACAATTCTTAACTAACCATTCAACATTTTATAAAGATTTTCGTTTTAAATATTTTCTTAATAATTCGATAAACCATCAATAAAAAAACAAAGAGCTAGAGGTGAGAGTCCAAACGAGATCCCCTGCAGTCGGTCTCATCGACTGTAGGGGGAAGTCAGCTCCTTAGTGCCGTCCGATTGAAATCGGACGGGCGCGCGAGGAAGGCTTCGCACCGGTGAGACATACTTCGCAGGAGACTTTGAAGAGAGCGAAGGAGGTTTCACACCATTCGATCAAAATCGGACAGCTGCGGAGTCCGACTACCCTCTGCAGTCAAAATTGGATATGATTTTTATAAACCCGAATCCATCTCTAAATACAAGTTGTACGGCATCCTACCTAAAACATAAATCTTAGAAAGAGATTATAGACACGAATACATAAGAAAAAGAGAATTTCTCGAACCGAGTGTATAAAAATAACTAGCACACACACGAATACAAGTTGCATGTACGGTGCTTGTAGAGGTGGGAAAAATGACATTTTAGTTATTTTAACTCTTGGTATTTGGTTCTTTAGTCTCTAAAGTGATTAAATTCTAGTCAGTTTGCATTAGTTTATTAGATCTAAACAGATCCTTAGGGGGTGTTTGGTTCCACTAGTCCAAAATTTAGTTCGGTCACATCGAATGTTTAGATATTATTTTAGAGTATTAAATGTAGACTATTTATAAAATCCATTCATAATCGGTGGATTATTCGCGAGATGAATCTAATGAGTCTAATTACACCATGATTTGACAATGTGGTGCTACAGTAAGCATTTGCTAATCATGGATTAATTAGGCTTAAAAATTTGTCTCGTAAATAATCTTCTAACTCTGCAATTATTTTTATAATAAAGTCAAATTTACTCATTTAAATTGATATCTAAATATCGTTTAAATATCGGACGTAAACACGGTCGAAGAGTAAACCAGCTGTATTTAGATCGTTCCTTTCAAGGCCACGCAGAGAGGCTGGTGGGCCCTCGCCGCCATCGAGCACGTGGAGGCTTGCGTAGGATGCCACGTCGGCTCCCCGCGGTCGGTGTGGCCATGACAGGTGGGTCCCACGCACTCCAAAGGAAGCATTCGTTCGGCCGCGGTGTCTTTCTGGCTGGCCCATGTGACGGTGCATGTGGCCCCGCATCCTTTTTGTGCCATCTCCTCCGTGTGGGTGGGGGTGACACGACGTGAGAAAAGTTTTCCGTTTCTGCTACCACGTCAGCTTCACCGCACGCGGACACGCCCAACCCGCAATATGATGACCAAGATTTTACCGCACAGTTTACTTTATTCTCGATTTTTTATTTCGAGATAAAGTTTATATATTATTTATAAGAGTAAAATATTAAAAATAGTATTAATTAGAAAATGATATTGTAAAATTATATATAGCGATAGTTAAGGGGTATTTAATAAAATAAAATTTCTTAATTTATGAATCAGTGGTAGTAAGAAAGTAAAATTAATTTTTAACAAAGTTAAATTGTTATAAATAAAATATTCTTAAAAATAAAGAGAGTATTCAATATTCACGCTCTGTTTGGGAGTTTCTGGCCGGCTAGATACTTCTAGTATCCAGAAACTCCCCCAAAGGACAACTGACAAATTTAGCGGCTCACTCTCGTCTTCGTCTTTCATCTCCCGCCACCGCCTGATCGGAGCTACTTGGATCTCGCACAGTTAACGACGCTACCGACAGCTCTTGCTTGCTTGCCGTGCCCAATTCGTTTGCCTAGGGTTGCACACGGCATAGGCCCTATTTGGGAACACAGTTTTTGGAAACTACAGTATTTTCAAAAACTACACTATACTACATCCATGACAATACCACAATTTATAATATCATAGTTTTGGAAAAAGTGATTCGTACCAAAGTTTTCAATACTGTAGATTCATGAGTATAATATTTCTAATACTGCAGTTTACTTTACATAGATTTTAGATAAAGTTACCAAACACCTTTCAGTATATAATACTGTAGTATTGTTCAATACTGCAGTATTGCTTCCAAAATTATAAAAAATGTGTTCCCAAATATGGCCAAAGCTTTCTTTTCTCCACATAAATATTCCGATGTGCTGCTCTCCCCTTCCCTGAGTTGTAACCATTTTGTTTTTTTGGGAAATTGATTATATGTCTCAAAGTTGAGCGATGTTGTATAATATGTCCAAAGTTTATCAATGTTGTATAATATGTTCTAAGTAAAGCATCTAATTCGATAATATATCTACTAGGTTTATTTTGTAAATAATCTTCTGAAAGGACAACTTTGCCCTTCTGATCAGCTGCTACGTGCCAGCGTTGTAGGGGGCTTCAGAGTTGTTGTGTGCTGGCATTGCAAGGGCTTCGGGCGGGGATGGGGGCGGCGGCGACGACATGCGGCGTTGGGCGACGGGTGGATGTGTCAGGTGGCGAGGCGGGTGATGGCTTCAATACTGTGGTGGCCGACGGGTAGCGACTGGCGAGCGGCTATCGACTGGCCACGAGGCGAGTGGGGGCTTCGATGGCAGCATGGGCGTGGGCTTCGATAGCGTTGGGTGGCGGGCGGTTGTGTCGGGCGACGACACGGGCAATGGCTTTAGTGGCGGCAGGGGCTTCAACGACATCTTTGGGATCGCGACTTCAGCGGTGGTGGACGGCGGGCAGTGGCGTTGAGCGGCGGCCGACTGGTGACGAGGCGGGCGATGGTATCGAGGGACGAGGCAGCCTAAGGCTATTCACAGTGGTGAGTTTCATAACATTGTTCCCTAGAAGGCCACATCAGCTTTACAACTGAATGAAATACTATCTCTCAGTGGAGAGTTTTATTTCACTATTTCCTAGGCTAACTAGTGTAATTAAATGAACCTAGCTCTCATGAAATACCTTCTCTATGATGAAACGATTTGGCTCTCAGTGGGTGTTTCATTTCATTTCATCCGTCTTACAAACGGGTTAGCACCATGTTATGGTGATGACACTACTTCCTTATCTTTTCTCATTAATTAAATGTCATGTCAGCAAAAAATCAGATGTGACATGGTAATTAATACCATAAAACACTCTATAAAACCCCATTATGAATAGCCTAACGTTGTCCTCGATCATGCAAAAGGAAGAGAGTTGTTTAGGAAATCAAAAAGGGTACTAGGGGCAAATAAGTCTTTTGATATAGAAGGATGCCATTGTATACAATTTTATTGAAAAAAATCCCTATAAAACATATTATACAATATTGATGAACTTTAAACATATTATACAATTTCGCACATATAATCAATTTTCTCCGTTTTTATTTCTTTTCCCTTTCAGCCATCACCTCTCTCTGATGCTAACCTCGCCACCTACCTCTCTGCCAGGCTAGCTGCTGCGCTGCTGCCGGATCCTGATTTCCCCAATTGAGGGCTTGAGGCCAGGGAGCACCTGCACTGCAACGCGATTTGTGTCTGAGACTCTGAGCTGGTGTCTCCCAGATCCGGCACCCCGTACGCTTCTAGCTCGCACGCAGCCGGTAGCACGGCGGCGGCGGCGGCGGCGGCGGCAGCTGAGGGGATTCGTCCACAGCGACGGCCAAGAAGAGATCTTTCTGGGAGGAGGAGGAGGAGGAGGAGGAGAGTAGTGTGGTTGAGAGCTCGTGGTCGTTGTTCTGCTGGGAGCGGTGTGTGAGGTGTGTGCGCGTACGATGAGAAGATGATGCGCGCCAAGGCCAAAGGTACATTCCCGGCGCCGGTGGCGATGAAGGGAAGCTCTCCGCCGGCTGCTGTGAAGGAGGACGAGTGGGAGGTGCGGCCTGGCGGGATGCTGGTGCAGAAGCGGACCCCGGACTCCGACGCCCCCGCCGCGCCCGTACTCACTATCCGCGTCAAGGTCAAGTTCAACGGCGTCTACCACGAGATCTACATCAACTCGCAGGCCTCCTTTGGTAATGCACCCAGCCGCCGGCGTTGCATTTTGGGATGGTTTTGGGGGGAGGGGTTCGATCGAGCTGCGGTTGACTGATTGACACCGCCGCCGCCAGAGGCGGTGGTGCTGCTGATGCAGGAGAGCTGAAGAAGTTGCTGTCGGCGCCGACGGGGCTGCACCCGGAGGAGCAGAAGCTTGTGTACAAGGACAAGGAGAGGGACTCCAAGGCGTTCTTGGACATGGCCGGCGTCAAGGACCGCTCCAAGATTGTTCTTCTCGAGGATCCCGCCGCGCAGGCCAAGCGCCTCCTCGAGCAGCGCCGCACCGACAAGGCCGAGCGAGCCGCCATGTCCATCTCGCGCATCAGCCTCGACGTCGATAAGCTCGCCACCAAGGTAAAAGCCTATAACTTGCAGAGGCACTAGCTGAACTTGGTTCTTTGCGCAATCGTCGCCGTCGTCTTCGTAGTCGAAATCGAATTAGGGTGTTTGCGGAATTTGGTCATCAATTTGGTGGTGTGACCGGTGCAGGTGACGGCCATGGAGGCCATCGTTGGCAAGGGCGGGAAGGTGGTCGACGCCGACGTGGTCACGCTCACCGAGGGGC
Organism: Zizania palustris; assembly: GCA_019279435.1. Taxonomy (NCBI): domain Eukaryota; kingdom Viridiplantae; phylum Streptophyta; class Magnoliopsida; order Poales; family Poaceae; genus Zizania; species Zizania palustris. The sequence continues at coordinate 45,816,554 of JAAALK010000289.1, forward strand.
TGATGAACAAGTTGGTCAAGCTGGACGCCATTATCGCCTATGACGAGGTCAAGGTGCAGAGGCGAATGCAGGTTAGCACATAGTAGATGCCAAATTAATTTCCGCGCAATCTCTGCCCCGATCGATTGATTTCCGGAGAAGCTCAATTTCGACGCGGCTCCGACGAGCGGTGCAGGAGAAGCGGGTACAGAAGTACGTGGAGTCGCTGGACGCCATCCGCGCCAAGAACGCGGCGGCGCACCTGGCCAACGGCAACGGCCTCGCCAAGGCCCGGGCGCCGCACCTCCCGCCGCGCCCGCCGCCCGTGTCGCAGCGGCGGCAGCAGTTCCAGACGCCGCCGCCACCCGCCGCCCCGCTGGCGAAGGCAGCCGGCGCCGCGCCGCCGCCGGCGCCTCCGCCCACGGCGAACTGGGAGACGTTCGACCTACTGTCGTCAATGCCGTCCACGTCGTCGTCCACCGTGACGACCACCATGGCAGCCGCGACCGCCACCACCTCGCCGCCGATCCCGCGGTTCGACTGGGAGCTCTTCTAGCTCCCCACCCACCTCTCCGACTCCGATCTGCACACTTGTACACTACACTGTACTGTACTGCACCTTTCTTGTCCATTTATCTCGGGAGCTCATCGATCGATCGGCTGGTCTCTCTCCCGATCATTAGAGCTCGCCGCCATTGGTTCTTTGATTCTTCTGTTCATTCTTCCTTAGTTTCTCTCTTTCCTTTTCTTCTCTTTCGAGTGTATATCTACCAAAGAAGAAATCACCTGGCGACCGATTGAGTGTGTTAAACTAGTGGTTTGCCACGAATTCCTGTGGATTTCGATCACCGGTTGCTTCCACGCCGTTGAGTAATTTTTCGGTCTTGTTTGTTTATTCTGGTCCTTTGACGACACGTTTCTTCAGGGGCGAGAGTGCGAGACGTGCACTCGTCATTCGTGAAACTATTAATTAAATGAATTTTTGTAAAAATGCCATTATTATAATTTTCTGTAATTTGAAAAATGATGTGGTAGGTCACATCTGTCAGTGACACACCGATGACATATTTCAAAACCGTGAAAATTGTAATGGTATGGAAAAATTTGGCCCTTAATTAAACTAGTTAGATCGATAAGTTGTAGTCAATGAGTACAAAATTGGCTCGGCATCGTATTTAGGGTTAAAAATGTGTTATTATAATTTTTATGATAGGAGGGGATTAAAATGGGATATTTAGTGGGATTGCTATGGTCACTGTAGTATTTTCAAATTAAGAGATAATTTTGAGTTGTTTATTAAGTAGCAAGTTTAAGTTTAACAACCTAAAAAAGTTATTAAAAAGTATAATAAGCTTATTGCTGGGGGAAATAATCTCATCAAGCCCGATGATCGAAAAACTGCTCTCAAGGCATATTCCGAAGTATGTGGAGTGTGAATCCTCAAGCCTCCACCGCCATGCTCCGAGGGAGGAGCTCGAAGCTCTGGCCTAGGTTCGAGGCCGGTGTGTAACCCGGAGCGGGCTTCACCCCTTAAGCATGCAGTCGTAGTAGTAGTCTTGCAACCAGAGTGAAGCATGCAGTCGTCATAGTAGCCTTGCAACCAGAGTGCTTTCCGGAGCCTCCTATCCCGAAGGGGTGCCACCAAAGGGACAAGACGTTTGCTTTATTATTTACACCAAGCCTAGGCCCACTAAAGACGTCACACGGTCAACAGAAGTCAAAAAAATCCTATCAAAGAAAGTCAAGGAAGCCCGTCCATACTGTTACAAGAAGATCAGACGCAAAAGGAATCGATGGAGATAAGGTGCGGAAAAGAGAAAATAAAGATTATCCGGAATCGGTTAAGATAGAGTACTTGGACGGCAAGTCTTCAGACTATAAATATGTATCCCTAGTTAGCTTAGAAAAACAAATCTTTGTTAACCAACTACTCTGTGCATCGCCACCCTTGGTCTCCAAGGTTTATTCCGATAGGGTTCGGCACTCGAAGCTGAGCTGCATTGTTTCGGTCTTCGGTAAAGAGGTGAGTCCCGCCACCTTCGACGTCCGTAACGATTAGATCAGTATCCTCACAGCTGCATCAATTCAGTTTGATTTCTTGAGGTGAACCTTAAAACAGTACAATCGCCGGTTGTTCTAGGTGTGATAGTTTGAGGCTTCATTAGTTAAGTCCGACATCTCTTGATATTGTATCTCTTTCATGCCGTATACCGTTCATCTAAATGAAGCATGTACGATTCTTTGCTATATTATTAAGATCATTGTGATTAGATGATGCCTCGGTTAGGTTCGATTTAGTTATTGTGATGATTTTCATGATATAGACTTGTTATCTGGCACGTTTTATTTATTTCCGTCGGAGTACAAGTCGATGAGTTATCATTAATTTCATGATATATCTTATGAGTCATTGGAAAGCATTCATCGGCATACGCGGTTCACTGTTTATCTTATTGGCCGATGGCACGCTCGCTCGATCGCTTCATCTCAAGTCATCGATCTTATGATCGATCGGCATAATATTACATGAATATCCGATCCTCGTCGCGGTCATCAGTTCAATAGCCGATAGGCCATGCTACTAATGTCATATCTTTTGTTCCCTTATCAGTTGCTAAGACATGCCATTTTTGAATGATTGTAGTCGGATCATCGTCATCTCTTACCAATTGACTTAGCCTCTTATTAAAAGATGGGACCACTCAAGTTCCGACAAATGCACTAGCTCATCGGTAGGATTACTTGCCGAGCTTATTAATTCCGTTCTAGTATTGATCGGAATAACCGGTATGTACCATTGCATCACTTAAACCGGTACATATTAAGTGGCGTACCGTTCCACTTTCAATACTGGTTACAATACTTGCTATTCCGATATATATCAGTCCACACAGAGTCAATACTAGTCCATTCCGACCATTTCGGACTCCGTTAATACCATCGTAGCGAATAAAAATATATTTTGATTTTTTAGAAATGTGTTACACATTATTTATACTAAGTTATACATTATATTATATTCAAGGTATACATTATATTTGAAATATCAATATATTCAAATGTATCATATTTGGTCATATTAATATATATTTTAAATATATTAATATTATTTTATTAGACCCAAACATTCCATTTCAAAATCCAAACCAAAATAACTAATTACTCGGTGCTCCGAAGAAAAAACTAACGGAGATTGACGGCACCCACCGGAGTCTGGGTCCAACTAGTTGGCCATGTCCCTGCCCTAAGCTAGTGTTTGGTTGTTGTATCATTTCATTGCCGTACCATTTCGTCCTAGATCAGATCCTCTCCATTTGTTTGGTTATTTGAATTAAACTATTTCATCATGTACAAACTGATACAAATTTATAGAATATTCTCAAGCAATCATGTATTGTGTTATTTAAGCAAAATCTTTGAATGAAACCATTTCAGACAGAATGGTACATAAATAAAATGATGTAGGCAATCAAACACCACTTAACAGCATACATAGGCCTAGTAGATCCAAGCAGCCCAGCTGGGCTGTACTGCCACGATTCATAGCCTGTTTGGGAGCTCAAAAGGCTAGATTATGTTAACTAGAGAGATTTCTGAACAGTCTATATTGTTAATTTAGATTATATAAAAACCAATTACTATAAAATCTAAATCTAAAAAAAAGCTACTTCCAACGTCTAAAAAGATAGCACCTTAAGAATCTTAACTTCAAAATTTATCATAAATATAATGCTGTAGTACCCATAAAAATTATTTTTTTATCTATAAAATACTCGTACGATCCTTAAACTTTATTCCTTATTACAACACCTAACCAATTTTGGGCACACGCTCACAAGTCGGCTTAGGCCATTGAGCCGAGCCCAAGCCGGGCTCCGGCTCGTTAACTGATCGAGCCAAGCCTAAGCTCTCACAAATCACAAGCGCTTCGATGACTCGGCTTGCCGCCAATTGCTGCTAAGCTTTACAATTAGAAACAAATCTAGATAGAGTTAGATATTTTCAAATTAGTCAGTTGTAGCACCAAAACTCCCCGAAAGGGCCATAAATACAGTTGTCGTTTGTGAAACGGCGAGACTGTAAGGTTATTTACAGTGGTGAGTTTCGTAACACTGTTTCCTAAAAAGCCACATTAGCTTTGCAATTGAATGAAATACTTGCTTTCTTTACTATTTCCTAGTCTAACTAGTGTAATTAAATGCAACTAGCTCTCATGAAATACTCTCTCTGATAAAACGATTTGGCTCACAGTGAGTGTTTTATTTTGTTTCATCCGTCTTGGAAATAGGTTAGCACCATGTCATGATGATGACACTACTTTTCTTCTCTTCCCTCGTTAATTGAATGTCATGTCAGCAAAAAATCTAATGTATCTTATTATAAATAGTCTAATATAGTTGACATGTGTATGCTGTATGCTGGTGGCAACTGGGCCAGGTGCCAATAGTCGAAGGAAAAGCAAGGGCTGAGTCAATAACGATTTCAAGATGCATATCGACATGTGCTTTGGTAAAATCACGAGATAGGATTGGATGATTTTATTTTTAAAAGCATTTAGAGTAACTACGGTAGGGCCTATACTCCCACCGTCAAATTTAATTTTAGATCGAGTCCGCGAGAAAAATCGAGTTCCATCATAGCTCCTATTCGGCTATGAAAAATAAGAGAGCTCTAAAAAGATGTCAACAAACTCTTATCCTCAAGGACCCTTTATGGCGGCTCACATCTGCGCCATGTGAGCCCACACAGTCTTTCTACTTATTTAAATTTAAATATTTGTATTTGTATTTAAAATTTTGAATATTTGTATTTGTATTTAAAAATTTGAATATTTGTATTTGTATTTAAAATTTTGAATATTTATATTTGTTGGGGGAAAATATCTCATCCTCGGGGTTATTGCCACAACAGCATTAAAGAAGATAATGGATTCGAAGGTTTCCAGACGTCCATCTTCGAAGATATCCTGAGTCAAGCTCGAAGAACGAAGATAGGCGTTGGTTCGGAGTATATCTTCGAACTAAGACATAACAAGATCTTTTCTGCCAGCTAAGATGGAAGACTTATCTTCTTTCTCATTAGATTAGTCTTTTACTGTTTTAGCCCTATTAAGGGTGCCGAAAGTTTCCACTATGTCGGTTGTAACAGAGGGGTAAAAGGGTCTTTTCCTTAATGTTTGGGCCTATAAATACCCCCCGTTTCACCTTGTAATAGGGACGGAATACAAGTTATTCAATACACACATTCGAGCTATTCTAAGTTGTTATCCTTTCGGAGGCTTAGAACAGTTCACTTCGCAAACACTCCGTTTGTTAGTTTCTATTCTACAGAAACCTGTTAGCGTAATCTTTTACGCCAACAGTTGGCGCCGTCTGTGGGGAACCTAGTCCGAAAAACTTCGTTCTTTACCAACTTCTTACATCATGCCTCCTAAGCGGAGCGCACCCCGCAATCCCGTTCGGAGGTCTTCTCGGATCTCCGGAGAGATACCATTTGACACGGTTGAAGTCGGAGGGCCTTCGACATTCCCTCCACAAACTCCGGAAGGAGTTTCCATCCCTCGAACATACGAAGCTTCTCCGCCAACCCCTTCCATACTTCGACCACCCGGAGTCCCTCCTCCACCTTCCATCCCAATCCAAACTGATTCTACTAGCTCTCAAGACCCGAAAGATCCTTCCGGAGGAGATGAAGCCAATCTTGGAGATATGGCCACTCAAATGGCCAACCTTCAAGCTGAAGTAGCAAAGTGGCGACAAGAAGCTGCGAACAGGCTTCGCTCTCAAGCCATCCCAACTATCCCAGAAGTGCCCGAAGACGATGAACCCGATTATCCCGAAGCTCCGGTGAACGCCTCCTTCGACAATGAATCTCCGCTGCATCCTGAGCTGCAGAAAGTTCGCTTTGATCCGAAGTTTAAGACTTCGAAGCTCTGTAAGTATGCTGGAGATGAAGATCCCGGAGAGTTTGTTCGTTCTTATGCCCTAGCGATTGAAGCTAGCGGAGGAGTTCGAGACACCATGGTGAAGTGCTTCCCCTTAGCTCTTCAAGGAGTGGCATTAAGGTGGTTCTGGTCTTTGAAGCCAGGATCAATTAATTCATGGGGGCAGCTGAAGAAGAAGTTTATAAGCAATTTTCAAGGCACCTTCGTGCCTCCGATGTCAACGGGAAGCCTTTTCCAGGTGAAACAGCTCCCCGGAGAGACATTGAGGCAATATTTCAAGCGCTTCGCTCATACGAAGTCGCAGATCTGGGGGTTGTCTGCATCTTCGGTAGTTGATGCAGCTCGGGAAGGCGTCACTCATCAAGGCCTTTTGGATAAGCTTCTTCGGAAAATTATCTCCTCGGTCTCTCAGTTGATGTCATACTTCGAGGAGTATGCGAGGTCGGAAGAGGGTTGGCTCCGAAGAACTGCCGCTACTTCATCCATATTGCCGCAAGAACCAGTCTTCGAAGTTCAACATGATCGGAGAAGAGGGCAAAAGCACCCTCGTTCTGAAGTCATGAATATTGCACCCCCACAGAAGTTTACACAGAGAGCTCCCCAGTCTTCGGGGAACAAGGCCAGCGGCTGGAGGCCGCCAGGGAAAACGGCTGGCAAGGGCCAGACCCTTTTTTGCTGCATCCATGGAGAAAATTGAAGCCATGCAACTGATACTTGTAAGGCTATACTTACTCTAAGAGGAGAGTATCTAGAAAGAACTTCGGGTCGAGGTACTACCGACCGAGTTCCAGTTGCAACGCGCCCAGAGTCGGTCCAGGCTGTGGCGCGGATAGAAAACTTTGATGCTGCAAGACACCCTCCAGTGGCCAATGTTATGCCACCTCCGAAGTAAGAGGAAGGGCAAGACCGCGGGAAAAGAGTAGTTCTCCCCATCTCTGGAGGAGGTACCCTCGGAAGCATGTCGAAGAGACAGCGAAGGGACTACGTCAGAGAAGTAGGCCATATTGGGACTTCGTCGTCTGCAGCTGCAATGCCGGAGTGGTCTCATGTAACGATATCCTTTTCTGCGGAGGATGCAGCTGGTATTAAGTTCCCGCATGCAGATCCACTTGTTATCACTGCTGATATTGCGGGCACTGAGGTTCGAAGGGTATTGATTGACGGAGGTAGTTCGGCAGACATCATTTTTGTTCAAGCCTTTGATCAATTGTGCATCTCCAGAAAGCATCTCCTTCCAGCGGCTCGTCCTTTGCAAGGCTTCGCAGGACCTCCGCTTGATGCACTTGGCCAAATAGGCCTGGAAGTTACCTTCGGAGAAGGTTTATTGGCCCGAACTGAGGAAGTAATCTTTGATGTTGTAGATGTCCCGTATGCTTACAACGTCATCTTCAGAAGAGGCATGCTAAGCCAGTTCGGAGCTGTGGCGCATCACAATTATTTGTGCATGAAGATGCCCACACAAGCAGGAGTCCTTACTGTCTTCGGAGATCAAGCTATCGCTCGGAGAGCGGAATATGGTCATGGTCCCCCTCTTGATCCAAGACAAGTAAACAATGTACAACATAATGAAGAAATTTTTTCAGCCCCTTCCGAAGCTTCAAAGAAATCCTTTCCGAGACCAAGTCCTGAAGGAGAGATTGCAGCGAAGGTCATTGTTAAAGATGGTAAAGAGTATACATTTCAATTTGGTGAAGATTTACCTCCAGAAGTTGCGACCCCCTTGGAAAAGGTGGTAGAAGAGAATTTGGATGTCTTCGCTTGGTCTGACAAAGATATCACCGGAGTCGATCGGGATATCATTGAACATAGTTTACTTGTAAACCCGAAGGCCCGCCCTGTTCGGCAAGGACTCCGGAAAATGTCTGCAGAAAGAGCTGCTCTAGCGAAAGACGAAGTTGAGAAATTATTGAAGGCTGGGATTATTAGAGAAGTGGCTCACACAAAATGGTTAGCCAACCCAGTCTTTGTCAGAAAGAAGTCTTCCGGGAAGTGGCGCATGTGCATTGATTTCACATCCTTGAATAAAGCATGCCCTCGTGACCCCTACCCCATGCCCCGAATTGATCAATTAGTCGACTCCACCGCAGGTTCGGAGTTATTAAGCTTCCTTGACGCGTATTCTGGTTATCATCAAATATGGTTGAAGCGCGAAGATGAGATCAAGACAAGCTTCGTAACTCCTTCGGGAGTCTTCTGTTATGTAAGAATGCCCTTCGGTTTAAGAAATGTTAGGGCTACTTTTTCGAGGTTAGTTGCTAAGGCTTTAGGTCATCAATTAGGTCGCAATGTGGAGGCCTATATGGATGATATTGTAATAAAGAGTGCTTTAAAGCACCAACATAGCCTAGACTTAGCAGAAACATTTAATAGCCTTCGGGCATGTGGGATCCGTCTTAACCCCGAAAAATGTATCTTCGGAGCTAAGGCTGGAAAATTGTTAGGGTATTTAGTTTCAAGCAGGGGGATTGAAGCTAGCCCTACTCAAATAACTGCGCTACAGGAGATGGCTCCTCCAGAAAATTTAAAGCAAGTGCAAAAGCTGACTGGGCGTCTGGCAGCACTTAGCAGGTTTTTATCAAGGTCTACGGAGAGAAGCTTGCCTATATTTAAAGCATTGAAGGGGTCCGAAGATTTTGCATGGACACTAGAGTGTCAGAAAAGCTTTGAAGATATTAAAGAGTATCTCAGTAATCTTGCTACACTCACGGTGCCTACTGTGGACGAAACCCTACTCCTTTACCTTGCAGCTACAGGTTCTGCTGTCAGTGCAGTCCTTGTCAGAGAAGTGGATTTCAATGGGAAGTTGGTCCAAAATCCTGTTTATTTTGTATCCGAAGCATTATCAGGAGCGAAGACAAGATACTCCGAACTTTAGAAGTTCGTTTATGCTCTGATAATGGCTTCGAGGAAATTAAGACATTATTTTTTGGCACACAATGTAATTGTACCAACTTCGTATCCTTTAGGAGATATGCTTCGAAGTAAGGATTCCAAAAGAAGGATTGGGAAGTGGGCAGTTGAGCTAGCACCCTTCGACATATCTTTCCTGGCAAGGACAGCAATCAAATCGCAAGTCTTAGCAGATTTTGCAGCAGAATGGACTCCACCTGCAAATTTGGTTCCGGAGAAGTCAAGTGACGGAGTTTGGACTGTTTACTCCGATGGGGCTTTCCAAGCATCCGGAGCAGGCATCGGAGCAGTATTAATATAATTTCGCCTTCAGGGCAAAGAGCAATGTACTCCGCAAGACTCAACTTTAAGTCTACCAATAATATAGCGGAGTATGAAGGGATTTTATTGGGACTCCGAAAAGCACGTGCTCTAGGGGCTACAAGAATTATTATAAAGACAGATTCTCAGATAGTAGCCGGGCACGTAGATAAAAGTTTCCAGGTTCGACATCCACAGCTTGCAAAGTACTTAGAAGAAATCCGTAAAATCGAAGCACACTTCAAGGGTATTTCCATTCGGAGTATACCAAGAGCAGAGAATGTGCAAGTGGACATCTTAGCAAAAGCTACAGCCGGAGCTGTGGATGTGCCAGAAGAAGCTTTCTATGAGGAGCTCAGTATACCTTCGGTGCCACAAATTCCCTCTGCAGAAATTCTTTGCATTCCTAGTGCAGATTGGAAAAATTCAATCATGGAACTTTTACAGAGAGGAACAAATTTGCCCGAAGAGCCACAGCTGTCAAGATTAAAGCTTAGAGATAGAAATTATCAAATAATCAACGGCATTTTATACAAGGCCGGAGTATGTTCCCCTCTACTCCGATGTATATCTCAAGCCGAAGGTCAAGAAATTCTTCGAGAAATTCATGAAGGCCTTTGTGGTAGCCATTTAGCCCCGCGAGCTTTGGCAGGAAAAACACTTCGCTAGGGGTTTTACTGGCCTACAATAACAGCTGATGCGGAGAGCTTAGTCCGCACTTGTCAAGGATGCCAGTGGATGGGTCGACGAAGTCATCGCCCACCAACAGCTCTTCAAGTCATTGCTCCGGTATGGCCTATGGCCAGATGGGGTATGGATTTAATTGGACCCTTTCCAGTAGCCAAGGGAAATCTGAAGTTCGCAGTGGTAGCTATTGAATATTTTTCTAAGTGGGTGGAAGCAGAGCCCTTTACAGCTATCACTTCGAACAATGTACAGAAATTCTTTTGGAAGAATATCATTTGCCGGTTCGGAGTGCCTAGACAACTCACAGTTGATAATGGAACACAGTTCGATGCAGAACCTTTCAGGAAGTTTTGCGAAGATCTAGGCATTCAGTTATGTTTTGCTGCAGTGAGACATCCTCAGTCTAATGGAGCCGTAGAACGAGCCAATGGAAATATTTTGTCAGGGCTAAATCGAAGGATAGTAGGATTAGCAAAGGGACTATGGACCGAAGAGCTTCCGAAGATTTTATGGTCCATTCGGACTACGCAAACAAGGTCCACAGGTTTTACTCCATTCAGACTACTATTCGGAGATGAAGCTATGACTCCAACGGAGCTCAAAGGAGGATCATTTCGCAGCACCGAACCAGAGATTGAAGAAGAAAGACAAGCTTCGCTAGATTTATCAGAAGAAACAAGACTTCGAGATGTAGCAAACTTATCAAAGTATCATCAGCAGACGAAGGCTTGGTTTGACCCGAAGGTTAAACTCAATGAACTAAGACCGGATCATCTTGTTCTACGAAGCATTATAGCGCCAGGGAAGTTAGGAAATAAATGGGAAGGTCCATACCTAATTGTTCGTTCAGGACGCCCTGGCTCTTTCAAATTAGCTAATTTAGAAGGTGAAGAGTTAGCACATACTTGGCATGCGGAGCACCTAAAGCGATACTTCGCATAAGGGCTCCTTGTAACTCACTTGTAATCATCTTCCAAATTAATAAAGCATATGATCCTGATAATGCCTTCCCCTCATAGACTTCCAGCTTCCGAGTGGACGCACTGGAACCGCGGGGTCGACCGAGAGGGAAGTGTCATGAAGCTGGATCGTATTTTCGGACTTCGAACCATTGGTTCGAAGCTTCCGACGTGGGGGCTGACATAATCCGGAGTCCAAGCCACCGGCTTGTAGGCATCCGTAAAAGAGCCCAAAACCACATCATACGGAGTCCAAGCCATTGGCTGGTAGACTTCCGTAAAAAGAGCCGAAGGTGGCCAAAACCTACGGAGTCCAAGCCATTGGCTGGTAGACTTCCGTAAAAAGAGCCGAAGGTGGCCAAAATATACGGAGTCCAAGCCATTGGCTGGTAGACATCCGTAAAAAGAGTCCAAAGAGACCATTGCAAACTCCGAACCATTGGTTCGACAGAGATCGCAAAAAAGAGCCGAAGGTGGCTAAAGAAAAACAGAGTTTGAGCCATGAGCTTCGAATGTCTGTTAGCATAGTCCCAAGTGACAAATTATCTAAGATACTAAGGTATCTTGAAAGTTATCTCAAATGATTTCTTTCAAAAAACAAAGGTACTAAGTTGCCATTCTTCCGACTACAAATAGTCGAAGACATTTTATAAGATTTTAAAAGATCTTTAAATAGCAGAGGGGCTCCGAACCCCCAAAAAATTATACTCCGAAGTTCATTCTTTGCGCATAACCATCTTTGAATACAGTTCGAAGTTGCTTATACCCAAAGAGGGGCTAGTAAATATGGAGACAATTTTAAATCGGTATTCATTATTCAAACGAATGTGTTTACAGATTACATCATGAAAAATTGGTATCTATACCAAGAAGGAATCGAAGACCTCTTCGGTCTCTAGAGCTAGGGTTGGAACAACTAGTTCCAGCGTCGGGAGTTCTAATAACTTTGCGTTTAACTCTCTTGCCCCCCTTCGAAGCTCTAAAATCCTTCTGTTCTTGTTGAAGCTCGGCCCAAGTTCGAAGCCGTTCGGGGCTCCTTTCCCAGCTTCCAAGTTCTTCAGGCTTTTTATTTTGAGCTTCATCTTCATTTTCAGACCATGTAACGTCTTCAGAAGACGAAGTGTTTAAGTTAACCTCTTTTTCTTCCTCTTTAATATAAGACAGTATATCTTTGATTACTTCGGGCGCAATTACACCGGAGTCATCTCGAGGAATTAGAAATCGAGGACGTTTATAAGCTTTTAGAAGATCGAAGGTGGTCCATAATGAGCGAACTTCGTCGTTAAGGTCTAACACTTCGATATCTTCCGTAAGAGGCAAAGCCTAAAAATATGACAAACAAATTTTCATTGATAAATGTTTATAAGCATAAAGCTTTACATGGCCCAAAATCCTAAGGTATTTCTAAACCTGCGGGTTCGGAGGAGGCTGACTGCTCGAAGCTTGGGTCCGAACTTGCTTCTGGCGTTGGCCTTCATCGATCCAAGCCTTGATCGCGGAACGACCTTCGGCTCTCCATGAAGTTTGGAAGGCTCGCCAGGCAGCAGCCACACCTTCGGAAGGTGTCAGAAGTCGCTCGTCGTCGAAGGTGATTAGGCCCCCTCCCGCGTCCGGAGTTATCGATCGGCCCAGATCTTCGTAGTAGCAAAGTAGGCCGACATCAGCCACTTGTCCGGAGAGTTCTCCGTATCTAATGCCCGCTGTCTTCATCTGCTTCGCCACTCCTTGGATCCTTTTCAACCGGCGCAGAAGAGTGATGTTATCATCAGAAGGAAGTATCCCAGTAGTACCGAAGTACTCCAGGACACCTAACAACTGATTCATAACTTCCACAGCCACCTTCTCAGACTTCAGCTTGTCTTCGTCTAACGCGTCCTTCGTCGAAGTGACTTCGCCCAGAACCCCAGAAAGTCTAGCATTTTCAGTGGTCAAAATATTCTTTTGGTTTAACAGCTGGCTAGCTTCCTCTTGGAGTCTGACAAGCTCGGACCCCGCAGTAGCGTGCTCCGCTCGCAACTTTTCAACTTCCACTCGAAGCACAATTCTTTCTGATTCGAGCTCTTTATTCGCAGCCTCCAAACCTTGTCTGGCCCTTCGCTCTGTTGACACTATATTGTCCATTTGAGCCACTCGACTTTCGGAGATGTTAAGATTCCTTCGAAGGACGTTATTTTCCTCCCGAAGACGAGCAATCTCTTCGTCATTGCATATATTCGCAGCTCGGGCCAAGACAGTTTGCTGCAAAAATAAAAACTAAGGTAAATGTTTATTCGTAGATAAATTCTATGTTATTTCACAGTTGCTTCGTACCTGGTAGGCTGCGCGTTCTATAGGTGCATTAAGCTCCGTCCTATCCGCCTTGCTCAGAATGGCCACTAAATTGGTCTCCCCTATGTCACGGCTAGCTCGATCCAAAGGTTCGAGCAAAGTCCGAAGACCAGTTGTTTGCCCTAAGAAAGGAGCCAGCAAGGGGAGCATACTTATTGCCTCTTGGTCATCTTCGTCTAGCGAAGGACCGGAGCGTTGGCTTGTGGTCTTCGGAGCCACTGGAGACTAGCCCTTCCCGGAAGATTGGCTCTCGTCTGTTGAATCAGACAGAGTTGATCCGGAACTCACAGCAGGGAGGGGCTCTATATGTCTTTTGCCTCTTCTAGGTCCCATTTGAGTAGCTCTCTAGGTTGGCTCCGAAGTCGTCGAAGGTCCATGAATTATTTCTTCCTGGTGGACCTCTTCCATAGGAGTGGACTCTGTAAAAAAAATATACAAAGTATTATACATTGTATAAATACACAAAATAAACATGAAAGAGTTATTCGAAGTCTACCTTCGATATTCTGCAAAGGAGTCATCATCGGACTGTTCGGCGGATCGAAGGCTAGATCTTCATCCGAATCAACCGTTAAGTCTTCGACTGCGGGAGCATCATCTTGAGCAGTCCTTGTTGCCTCTTCAGGAATCGAAGCCATAGTAGCTTCGACCCCACTCTCATTCACAGGAACTTCGTCCTGAGGTATATCTCCTTGAACTGCCGAAGTCCTTGGTTGCTCAAGGTTATCTTGAGACTTCGGCATGTTCGCAGGTACTTCGGCTTGTGCAGTCCTTTGAGCTTCATCTTCGTCTATTAGACGCACAAGCAATCTCCCTTCATCTTCTTGGGAGTCAGAGACTGAAGCCCTTGAGTTTGAAGGCGCAGGATTCGAAGGTGTAAGATTTTTTGGCTTCCGAGCCACCTTCTTCATCGGAGTCTTGGCGGAGCTCGAAGTCCCAGCTTCGGCTTTTCTCTTTTTGGGTCCTTTCTCCGAAGGCACCCAATCCATCAAAGGGGGTGGAGTGATTTCCAGCATTCCCCATACTCTGTTAAATCTCTCCCAACTCCCGACCAACTTAATTCTCCATTCTTTTTCAGTCGGAGTTGGAGCGCCCAAATCTTTTCCGAAGCCCTTATGATTTGCTCCGAAGTAACAGGGGCTGAAGAAGCTAAAAAAATAAATCAAGTTAGTTTTTCTTCGAATGAATATGCATAATACATGTTGTCTTCGAAGTTACCTGCAGGGCTCGAAGTCAAGGTGATATTTCGGAGACCGCCTTTCGAATCCTCTTCGAAGATGATAGGCCAGTTGGCCATCAGTGGAGAGATTTGTAACCCGAGGAATTCTTCGGCTAAGTCTCGCATGCTCAACCTTCGGCTGATCCTCTGAAGTAGGTTGAGGCGAGCTTCGAGTTGACCTTGGCCTGGTTGCACTAAGGCTTCCTTCCAGAATTGGATTTCTTTCAGAGGTCCGGCCAGAGGATTACTCGCTCCAACTTCGGCATAAAACCACCTCATGACCCAGTCTGTGTACCATCTTGCATTGATGGCCTTAGCAGGGAATTGAAGGGCATATTCGTCCCGAAGCCTAAAATTGATGCTTCCGAAGGCTACCACTACTTTTTCACCTCCGGGACCTACGAAGGTTTTTGGCTGGCACGAAGCTCTATGTAGCGCAGCGAAGATCTTTGCCCTCTCCTCGCAACCTTCGGCTCTCAATGCCCATTCGAAGATAGCCAGACGAGCTACTGCATTCGGAGACAGTTGAGGAAGAGTGACGTGGAATAAGTCAAGTACCTCCGCCAAGAAGTTCACTGCGGGAAGGCCGAAGCCGGCTTCAAAGAAGGCTTCGAAGACGACCACTTCTCCGGGCCTTGGTGATGGGATGAGTTCTTTTCCGGGTTTGCGGATCATAACTCCGGTGCTAATCTTCCCTTCTACTGTGATAGCCAGTGATTCCCTCTTGCAGGTAGAAGATCCCAGTTGGAAAGACTGGTCCAGGTACTTCGTTGATGGCGGGCAGAGATTTTGATCATCGACATTTTGGAGATTTCTCCCTCATGTCGCCATGGATGTCATTGCCGATGCCGGAGGCGCCATCGCCAACATCGTAGCCGCTGCTGCTGCAGCCGCCTGCTGCCGTGCCAAAGTCGACGGAGCTCCAGAACCTTTGGTCTTCACCATTGCAGTCGCTGGGTTACTTTGGGGAAAATGGAGGCTAGGGCTCAAAGAACTCAAAGGGCTCAGAAGGCGTTTGTTTACGAGAAAGCAGTGGAAAGGTAATCGAGTAAGTTCTAAGCCCTCTATTTATAGCCTAGACTTTACATTTTTACCGTTAGTCCATGCCGTTTCGCATTCCTGCCCGTTACTTTTCTCCGAAATTAACGCATTCTATAGTTTCCGTTAGGAGAAAAAAGCTAACGGTTATTTCTTCTAAGTCTAAAAGACTTTTGAGCTTCCTGAGTCGGTTCTAAGATAGTTTGAAGTAATTGTCTTAAGACTGATTCGGAGTTTATATCTTCGTACATTTCGGAGATGAATTAAATCTAATAACCCCTATATCTGGTTATTTTTTCCTTCCATATACTGCTCTCCTAACATTGCAGGTTAAACGGAAGAAGCGTATTCGAGGGGCTACTGTTGGGGGAAAATATCTCATCCTCGGGGTTATTGCCGCAACAGCATTAAAGCAGATAATGGATTCGAAGGTTTCCAGACGTCCATCTTCGAAGATATCCTGAGTCAAGCTCGAAGAACGAAGATAGGCGTTGGTTCGGAGTATATCTTCGAACTAAGGCATAACAAGATCTTTTCTGCCAGCTAAGATGGAAGACTTATCTTCTTTCTCATTAGATTAGTCTTTTACCGTTTTAGCCCTATTAAGGGTGCCGAATAGTTTCCACTATGTCGGTTGTAACAGAGGGGTAAAAGGGTCTTTTCCTTAATGTTTGGGCCTATAAATACCCCCCGTTTCACCTTGTAATAGGGACGGAATACAAGTTATTCAATACACACATTCGAGCTATTCTAAGTTGTTATCCTTTCGGAGGCTTAGAACAGTTCACTTCGCAAACACTCCGTTTGTTAGTTTCTATTCTACAGAAACCTGTTAGCGTAATCTTTTACGCCAACAATATTTGTATTTAAAAATTTGAATATTTAAATATGATAGATGATTATTTTCATATTGTTTAATACAATAGATGCTTATATTCCTATATTTAAATTTGAACATTTGTAATTGCATTTAAAATTTAAATATTTAAATACGACAGATGATTATGTTCTTATATTTAAATTTGAATATCTGTATTTGCATTTAAAAATTTGAATATTTGTATTTACATTTATAAATTTTAAATATAGTTATTCATTATTAAACAATAAATAATATATTATGAGAGCTACTCTAGAGTGGAACAGAAAAACAGACCACTGAAAGATAGAAGCAGCCCTCAACTTAAAATTAGGGAGCCTGGAAGTGTTGAAACTAAGAAAAGCCACCTAAAGTGCAAGTTCTTTTGCAGTATATGCTCATGAAACTAACTATAAGCATCTTGTATGTCAATGTTGTTTGGACTTTGAAATCTTCGGCATATACAATTATGTTACCAGCAAAACACAAATGCCAAATATACAATTAGGTGAGGAAGGATCAACGAAGGAAGAGATGAACCGAGCAACAGAGTTCGGCGGGGTCGCCTAGATCTGCGAACGGCGAACCCTCCCACTGCCGCTGCTTCTCCACCCTGGCAGCGACCCACTACGATATCTTTCTGGTCTCCGGATTTGAGAAGGAAAGATTTACTTATTACGATATCTTTCCGGTCTCCGGATTTGAGAAGGAAAGCGGTTAGAGTAATAGTAATGGGACCAAGTAGAGATGGATTCAGATCGGATATGCATGAAAACGAATCCAGATAACACTATTTATCAGATTTTATTTTGAATACGGATTCGAACGTTCTCGGATACAAATACAAAATAGATATTTCAAATACGAATACATATTCGGATGTTTACTCGGTTTAACTCAAAATGTTCATCGTTTCACAAAATTTCCAATAATTCAAAGTGTCCATTATACCAAATTAGAATAATAATTAATAACAAACAACGATACACAATAAATCATACATAAACTAAGTTTTTGAATAACGCTAGCTAAAATTCATGTATGATAACTTTCTTTAAATATTTTTAAAATTTTATCATAGTATTTATGTATAATATTATAACATCATGACAAGTCTCGTATTTTTTTGATTTTATTTGAATTTTTTCAATTAAAAAACTCTTAAGCTCCACATTACCAATGGAGTGTCGGAACATAGACCTTTAAAATTTCTTTAAATTTAGTGGATAAGAATTAAAAATGGACACAAAATAATGAATATGATTTTTTCTATAAATTTTAGTGCATTATTTTAGGTATCAAATTTTACATATTTCAATTTAAATCCTAGAAACACAATTAATGAGTTAAAAAATAAAAAATATAAAGAATGATATATGATGTATTTTTATTATAAAATAAATTCAAGTTCAAACAAATATTTAACCATCAATTTATTTTCAATCATAGTCTATTCCTTGTGAAAACTCTAATTCCTCTCTAGAAAATCTCAAGTTTTTTTAATATCCTATATGATAACTTTCTTGAAACATTTTCAAAAATTTATCATAATATATAAGTATAATATTATAACACGCCTAGTATTTTTCAGACTTTATTTTATTTTTAGAATTAAAAAACTCTTGAGCTCCACAATACAAATGGAATGTTGTAACATAGATTTTTAAAATTTCTTTAAATTTAGTGGATAAGAACTAAAAATGGACACAAAATAGTGAATATGATTTGTCTATAAATTTTAGTGCATTATTTTAGGTACTTCCAGTTCAAATTTCACACATTTCAATTTAAATCCTAGAAACACAATTAATGAGTTAAAATAACAAATGGATCTATAAATATACAAAAAATTTATATAGAATGAGATATTTTATATTTTTATTATAAAAAATTCAAGTTCAAACAAATATTTAGCCATCAATTTATTTTCAATGATAGTATATTCCTTCTCAAAACTCTAATTCCTCTCAAGAAAATCTTAAGTTTCTTAACATCATATATGATAACTTTCTTTAAACATTTTTAAAATTTTACAATAGTATCTATGTATAATATTATAAAACCAAGATTACTCTCGTATTTTTCAGACTTTATTTAATTTTTTAGAATTAAAAAATCCTTAAGCACCATATTACAAATTGAGTGTTGTAACATAGATTTTTAAAATTTCTTTAAATTTAGTGTATAAGAACTAAAAACGGGCACAAAATAGTGAATATGATTTTTATATAAATTATAGTGCATTATTTTAGGTACTTTCGGTTCAAATTTCACATATTTCAATTTAAATCCTAGAAACACAATTAATGAGTTAAAATAGCAAATGGATCTAAACAAAATACAAAAATGTATAGAATGATATATGTTGTATTTTGATTATAAAAAAGTTTCATGTTCAAAAAATATTTAGCCATCAATTTATTTTCAACCATAGTGTATTTCTTCTCAAAACTCTAATTCCATAGAAGAGAATCTCAAGTTTCTTAATATCCTGTATGATAACTTTCTTTAAATATTTTCAAAATTTTATCATAGTATATACATATAATATTATAACACCATGACAGGTATCGTATTTTGCAAACTTTGTTTGATTGTTTTTAGAATTAAAAAACCCTTAAGCTCAACATTACAAATAGAGTGTCGTAACATATATTTTTAAAATTTCTTTAAATTTAGTGTATAAGAACTAAAAATAGACACAAAATAGTGAATATTATTTTTCTATATATTTTAGTGCATTATTTTAGGTACTTCTAATTCAAATTTCACACATTTCAATTTAAATCTTACAAATACAATTAATGAGTTAAAAATAGCAAATGGATCTAGAAAAATACAAATATTTTATATAGAATTATATATGTTGTATTTTGATTATAAAAAGTTTCAATTTCAAATAAATATTTAACCATCAATTTATTTTCAACCATAACTTATTATTCCTTCTCAAAACTCTAATTCCTCTCAAGAGAATCTCAAGTTTCTTAACATCCTATATGATAACTTTTTTGAAGCATTTTTAAAATTTTATCATAGTATCTACTTATAATATTATAACACCACGACAAGTCTTGTATTTTCAGACTTTATTTGATTTTTTTAGAATTAAAAAACCCCTTAAGCTCCACATTACCGATGGATGTCGTAACATAGATTTTTTAAAATTTCTTTAAATTTAGTGGATAAGAACTAAAAATAGACACAAAATAGCGAATATGATTTTTTGTATAAATTTTGGTGCATTATTTTAGGTACTTGCAGTTCAAATTTCATATATTTCAATTATTGCACAATTAATGAATTAAAAATAGCAAATGGATCTAGAAAAATACAAAAAAATTACATAATATAAGTTATGTTATATATTGAGTGTAGAAAAATTTAAGCTCAAACATAGTTGTAAATATCTTACTATCTTGTATTGCTAGAAAACTCTAACTAACTTAAGTATTTCATAATTATATAAAAAATAAAAAATACATATTAATATTCACTAAATTAAGTATTCCATAATTATATAAATAATAAATAAATCATTAATATAGTGATGACATGCCATCTTGAGTCCAAGTTTAATATGTGTGAAATTCTAAAATGAAAACGAATGTATCGATTTTCATATCCACATTTAGCAGAAATTTAGATATCTGTTTCATATCCACATTTGTAAAACGAATTCGGATGTTTACAAATGTCATCTATATTTAATTTGGATATGAATACGAATGTATATTATAGTTATTCGAATACGAATACATATATTTGGATATTTTCACATCCATATCCATCTCTAGGACCTAGACCTCTTTGTAAGTTGTCCAAACGGGTCGCACAGCCTGACCCCACCTCGGGTGCGGGGCCGTCACGCCGTGCGTGCACGCGTGATGTTGTATTGTTGGATAACGAGATAAGTCACCACCATTTTTCACACTCTAATCCTCTTAAAAAAATTATTTCATAAATAAACTTGAAAAAACATATTCCTTCTATTCAATTATATAATATAGCAACATAATATTGAATATGATATTTCATAGTATCATAAATCTAGATAATAACAATGTTGATTTTTTTTTTTGTAAATATCGAATGTTCCACGGAAGTATCCAACTATGGAGATCTTTACCTGCTACTCTAATGTCTTTCTCTGCTTTGAGTTCTGCTTCTCGTCGCGAGGTTCATCCTTCTCTGCTTAGGATTTGAAGAAAGTGAGTTGAATCACCATGCGAGTAGCATCACTTAGAGTCTGTTAAGTTGAGGTGTAGCTGTGGGAAAAAGATCAATTTTTTGTTGGTCTAGGGAAGACACTCACGGACAAATACGCAAGGGATATGTTGCAGTAGTAACACAAGTAAGGGAGGCAATAACAAGACAATTGAGTTAAAATGTACAACTATATATATGACAACAGTACTCATACTAATGAGAGTCTTGAAGACAAGATAAGGAGCTGAAGGTAATGCAACCTTTCTTACATCCAAAAGCTTATTATCATTGGGGTGCTTGTTCATAGTTGTTGGTCTGTGGCCAATGCATTTCTTAAAGTGGAAACATGTTGGCTTACTGAGACAACAACATGTCTGTTGGTAGTTGTGTTCTCTATGGCTCAAGTGATTGATCTCTTGAGAGAATGCAAGTTGAAGTTTTTTCCACCCTAATCGTGTTAGCTAAAATTTGCAATGTCCGTATCTCACTACTTGTCTCAGATGAACGCCATAAATATAACATGACCCCTTTTGTAAAAAAAATGTATCGCACCTGGAGCAAGGCCATAAAAACTCAATCTAAGGAGAAAATTGAAAGTTCATTGAATCAGAAAATAGTTAAAACTACAGAACTTGCTTATTTTTTACGCTATTAACAAAATGCTTGCAAATTACTGCTACGTCTTGTTGCTTTTTTATAATAATATTTTTTACGCGAAGGCCCAGGGGCTTTGACGGCTTCGGCTCAAAACCGTCACTGTATCGAAGGCTGACTTCGGTGAAGCGAAGGCCACCAGACTCAAGGCTTCTCACCGAAGCTACCGCACCCCTCGCGTGCGAAGGGGAGCTTCAGAAGGGTCCAAGACTGTAAAGGCTGACAGTGTCTGCTCTGCAAAAAGCTGACGCTGTCCCCTCTGTAAAGCTGACAAAGAAGCCTCCAAATAAAGTAGACTACCTTTTGTACCCCTCTGTTCTGATGAGACAAAACCAATGTAAACCCTAGGGGTAAAGTAGTCAATTCACATGGGTAAATAGTGGCTACAAATGGATGTTTTTGTGTTTGCCTAGTAAACACTCGGGAAACTTTCTAGTAATTTACTGAGTGTTAACACTTGGCAAAGAAGGAAACCAAAAATAAAAAACATGTGGTATGGAACGTTCCAACCGACGTTGTCCTAACTACACGTTACATCAAACATCTGGTGGGCGCGGTGCGATGAGGCTTGGCATGTGTGGCATGGCGAGGCCGGGCGTCGGTGCGGGGCGCGACACGTGGTTGCAGCGCGTGACGTGGTGAGGCCTGGCGCCAACGCAGAGTCTATTACTTTCGTCGTTAATTTATTGTTGTCGTTGAAGGATCACACTAATGTTTGAATTGAATTCGAGACCTTTGAATATAAATTGTATTGATTAGTATATTTGTTGTTAGATACCCTTTACATTGTAAAGGAAGTGTATTTATAGACAAAATTATAACAAGGTAATATGAAGTTAGCATCTAAATTAAACCGACTATTACAATACATACATGAATCTCCATAAGGGTAATTAGTAGCCTCTGGTGTGAATAAACCCGAAGCTATACTGCTTCGGGGGTTTTTCGAGTCATCGGTTCTAAACATCACGTCCGAACGGTTTTAATGGCTTCAAAACTTCTTCACTCTGGTCCGAACATGTTTTGTATCACACTTTGTCTAAGACCCCATTCCCGCGAAGAACGAAATATACGTCCATGGTCTTGCATAATACCTCGTATAGGGTTTTTCATCGAAAATTGTTTTTAACTTTTGTTAGAGCGAATATATTTTCTCTCAACATTTATAATTGTCTTTGAAATAAAATATTCGTGGGCTTGCTCCTTATCACCGAAACTGCCACTCTGCCCAGAACAATACGTTACAGGAAACGCCAGGGATGGACCCCGCAGGATAAAACGCCTAGGCAAGACGTGATCTAAAACGCCTCGTCCTCGTCGCCATCGGTGGATCCCTCGACGCCTCGCGAGGTCGCCTCGTGACGCGCCGACGGGCGACGTCGCGTCGCCAGTCGCCACTGGTGTCCAGTGCAGAAGAGCTGCGGCCTGCAGAACCTCGTGCGTATGCGAACCTGCACGTAGAAAGAAATATTATTTGTTATTCCATGGGTTTTCGTAAAAAATATATATACTTATCACATAATTTAGTGCATATATACTGAATACGGTACAAATTTAACAAACATTTATCTAAATTGAAAATAATTTTACCAAATTGAATCTAGAAATTTTGACAATACATGCTACAATTTACCAATACTCAATTCGAAACAAACAGGGATAGCAGCGGATAGCATGCCAAGCTTATTAATTGTATTATAATTATCGTTTCGGTTTGGTTGTCACAACAAAATGTTTGGGTATTGGGTAATACCGGTATACCATTTTGGGCCAAATAAAATAATACAGATATATTTAAAATATATATTAATATAATTAAATATGATATATTTCGATACATTAATATCTTAAATATAGTGTATAATTTGAATATAATATAATATGTAACCTAGTATAAGTAATATGTAATACATGTTAAAAAATAAAAATACAATTTTGACCCGAATGACCGATATTAATCGGTATTGAAACCAAAACGATATATCACTTAATACGTACCAATTTAAATGACAAAATAGTATATACCGGCCATTTTAACTGATATCAAAATATAATTGATATGCACGGAGCATACACCCTTACCCTCCTTTGCCCGGCAGTAGTGTACTCCAGTTCCAGATAGCATGCAGTACAGTAGGCCAGGGCTAAAAAAAAACCACACGTCAAAAAGAGAAAACCGGCCGCGACGGCCGTTTCCTCGGTAGCGCGTTCGACCGACCGGGTTTTTATCTCACGCGACGGCGACCCGGCCAGCACGAGCGAGAGATAGAGCCGAGAATATCCATCCGCCCGCCCGCGCGTGCCCGTGGGTTGCGAGGATTTTGGCCGCAGGCTTCGTTCCGCCTCCTTTTCCGCGCCGCTGCGTCAGCGGACGGTTGGCTACGGCATAGCCGCGGCTTGCTTCCTCCCCAATCCCCATGCTCTGTATTTAGGATAGTTTTTTTTACATTAAATAATATATCAATAACGAAAAAATAAAAATAATATGATAACATGATAAATTAGAAAAAGATAATTTGGTGGAAAATAATATCGTCACGTTGTAATTAAATGTAATACTCCAAAGGGTACTTCGAATGGAGTGAAACGAAGTCCTGATATCAAAAATTTGAAGTATAACATGAAGATGTTACAAAGCCTTTGTGACGCTCGAAGTATCCAGCTAGATCTTCCATTCGGATGGTAATCATTCCGAAGCCAAGTTAGAAATATACGACAAGATGTCTGTTTTTCAAGCATTTTCACATTTAGGATTATTATTTTGTCCATATGAAGTCTCGTGTACAGAATCCACAATGACATTTATAACTATAGGGCAAAATAGTACTTCCCTATTATATTTAATCTATAAATACCTATATTTTCTATTGTAATAGAGACCAACCTAAGAATATACTTTGAAGTGGATATAAAGTTTTTATCTCTTTCATAGGTCTGAACTAGTGTGTAGTTCACTTTATCTCTGAGCTACCCTTCGAAGCTAATTGAACATGTAAGTATAATCTTTTACACCGACAAATAATAAATTTTCACAACAATAATATCATGACGAGATAAAAAAATTATTGAATTAACATATTAGTTTTTTACTGTTTGTATTGATATAATTAGATTTACGACTAGTTTATAAATAATATAGAACATATAAAAAAACTACCTCAAAGTGTTCTTTGAGATGTTCAGTTCTGATATTTTCTGTTTGCTTATCATGTTGTCGCTCTGACACCAGGTCCCTTTTGTATTTCTAGAGAGACCTATAAAAGATTGAATTTATGAAAGACCATGACTAAATTTGATACATTATACGGTAGTAAATTTAGAAATTATTGTAGCATATTGTATTAAATTCGAACCAAAATTATAATATTATGGATATTAACGAGCACGTGATAGAGTCTATTGTGGATATGCGTGAGCTGAGCTGGTGGGACCCAGGCACCACCAAGCTTAGCTGCATAGGCGCACAGCTGCCTTTTGCCCGACGCGGATAGCGCCGAGGCAATCATACTTCAATTCCCCAGGTTGTTGTCACCAGCTGTGCTCGGTGCTCGTCGTCCCATGTCTTCACCGCGTCCCAGCCCGACATCAAGATGCATACCTATAAATATGCCTCGCGTTGCCGGCGACCCCTCGGCAAGACGACTGAGCTCTCACTTGCTTAGACAGACGAGCTCGCTCCAGCATCTCTCGCTCCACGGTTTCACGGTAAGCTCAACCAGCGGCGATGGAGACGGAGACGGAGACGGAGATGGGGATGGGCCAGAGACACTCGGGCTCCCCGTCGTCGTCGGAGGAGGAGGAGGAGGGGCAGCGGTACAAGATGGCGTGGTCGCCGCCGCCGAAGCGGCCCGCGGGGCGCACCAAGTTCCGGGAGACGCGGCACCCGGTGTTCCGCGGCGTGCGGCGCAGGGGCGGGGCCGGGGCGGTGGGTGTGCGAGGTGCGCGTCCCTGGCAAGCGCGGGGCGCGGCTCTGGCTGGGAACGTACGTCACCGCAGAGGCGGCCGCGCGCGCGCACGACGCCGCCATGCTCGCGCTCGGCGGAAGCGCGCCCTCTCTCAACTTCCCGGACTCCGCGTGGCTTCTCGCCGTGCCGCCCGCCGTGCTCTCCGACCTTGCCGACGTCCGTCTCGCGGCCACCGAGGCCGTTGCGGCCTTCCTCGAGCGCCAAAAGGCCGCGAACGACGCCGCCTCCACGGAGGCAACGGACGAGGCCACCTCCAGCGTATCCCCGCCGACGTTGGCCCACAAAGCCGGCTCGTCGGAGACGTCACAAACGGCTGGGATGCCGGCGGCACTGGACAGCAACATGTTCGAGCTCGACTTCTTCGGGGAAATGGACTACGATATGTACTACGCCAGCCTCGCACAGGGTCTGCTCATGGAGCCCCCGCCGGCGGCCACCAGCGCACACTGGGACATCAACGACTGCGGCGACGGCGTCGCTGATGTCACTCTCTGGAGCTACTAAGCTCGGCGAACTTGTGTACTCTGTTTTTAACTTTGACTGTTTAGTTCATTGACATACTCTGCTATGAGTTTTGACTGTAGCAAACCATGTTGAAAAACAGACACATAAATTCATCAAATTTCACTAAACAATATGTCAGCGTGCATCTTGATTTTATTGTTGACTCCTTACTCTTCTTTCAACTATGGAGTATCAACTACATGGCAATCCTAATCTAGCTAAAATGCACTTCCAATGAAGTTTTTTCAAATGAATTTTAAAGGATTTAGTATAATTTTTATGAAAATCCTATAAAATTTTTATCTTCTAAAAAAGTCCAATCTGCTTACCGCCGTAAGAGCTGTGCGGTTTGAGACATGATGTGGCTAAGAGCTTACCATATTTATTTATGGTTTAAACAAACAAATTTAATACTCAAATTTTAATAAAAAATTTAATGTAATTTTTTCAATAATTATTATGGACAAGATTTTTAAATCATACCCACTCTAATTCATAAAGGAAGTTATTTTGAATATAATTTCAGATATCATTGAATAATTAATTAGTATATATTTTTTATATTTGCCCCTATTAAATATAATGTGAGAGTAAACGTAGCATGAGAAACGAGAAAGAAGTAGTATTATATCAGGGGTATAGTTATCCAAAATACACAATAAAATACAAAACAACTCTCAAATTAACCAGCGAGTGACTGAGTGAGTACCATTTAAGACCATAAAATACACAACATGCAAGCCGAGATCGTCCAAGCAGAAAAACAGTAAAAAGATTAGAAATGGAATTCCTATTTTAAGAAAAATAAGAGGTAATTTCGAGGATCGCTTGAGATAAGAGATCTTTTAGAAATACCGTTAAAAATGGATTTTTTTTCTAAAATACTTAAATTTAATTTTAGAAAGCTATATAATATGAATTTAGAGAAGAAAAGAAAAAAAAAAGAAAACGCCGCGAAGCCGGCTGCGGCCTGCCCGGCAGCAAGTGGGCAGTGAAGTGAGAGTGACGCGCTCCGCCGAGCTGCCCTGCCACTTGCTTCCAGCTACGAGCTTATCAGCTATCCCCGCGTGCGCGCGCACAGCGCACCGAGTGATGACCACCTCCCACCACCTATATATTTCTCCCCGCCTCCTCCCCGAACCAAGCCAAGCTCCAGCGAACCACCGCCACTCCAGCGAGCTCCAACTTGATCAGAAGCTCGCTAGCTGTCTACTGTTGCTTGCCTTGAATCCATGGCGGAAGAGGCGTACTCGCAGCTGGCGTCGGGGGAGGAGGAGGGGGCGACGGAGACGATGGTGTACAGGACTGTGTGGTCGGAGCCGCCGAAGCGGCCGGCGGGGCGGACCAAGTTCAGGGAGACGAGGCACCCGGTGTACAGGGGCGTGCGGCGGAGGGGGAGGGCGGGGAGGTGGGTTTGCGAGGTGCGCGTGCCTGGGCGGCGCGGGTCGAGGCTGTGGCTCGGCACCTTCGCCACCGCCGAGATGGCGGCGCGCGCCCACGACGCCGCCGTGCTCGCGCTCTGCGGCCGCGCCGCGTGCCTCAACTTCGCTGACTCCGCGTGGCGGATGCCCGTGCCGGAGGGGACGCTCGGAAGCGAGAAGGGGGTCAAAGACGCCGTCGCCGAGGCCGTCGAGGCGTTCCAGCGGCGGTCGGTCGCTTCGACGGCGCCGTCGTCGCCGGCGGAGACGGCCGAAGAGGAGCACGATAAGGACATTGTCTGGCCGGTGGCACTGTCCACGCCCGACGAAGCGTTCGATCTCGACGACGGGTTTAGGTTCGGCGGAATGGGCGCCGGGTCATACTACGTCAACATGGCGCAGGGGCTGCTCCTGGAGCCGCCGGCCGCCGGTTTTTGGTGGGAGGACAGTGAGCTCGCCGGCTCTGATATCACGCTATGGAGCTATTAATCTCACCAAACACCGTGAAATTTTCGACAATTTTGTTTCTCCGAATTTGGGGAAAAAACAGAGCATTAGGGATTTTGAACAGAGTAGGTCGGAACCCGGAAGACGAGGAAGGGCAATTTTGTGATTTCAGGTCTTTGGTATGCTAGGATTTCGGCCTATTTCGGTCTTTTTGTCTAAGACAAAATGTAAATTGATTATAAAAATAATTGCAAAATTAGAAGATTATTTACAAGACAAAATTTTTAAGTCTAATTAATGCATGATTAGCAAATGTGTATTGTAGCATCATATTGTAAAATCATGGTATAACACTCGCGAATAATTCACCGATTATGAATGAATTTTGTAAATAATTTATATTTAATACTCTAAAATAATATCTAGCCATGTTCGATAGAGGCTTACAGCTCTACAGTAGCTCTCAAATCTATATTGAATCTACGGTTTATATAAAAATAGTTCAATTTTTATTTTTAATAAAAACATATAGTATTTAGTATTTAGGGTATGTTGTAGATTGAACTTGTGTTCTATGAAAAGTTGTTACAAAGTATAGAAGCATTGTGAAGTTGGAGCGGAAGTGAATCGAAAAGCTAATGCAGTTGAAAAAAGTTTATTTTATCCAATACTTATTTAGTTATTTAGTTCAATTAAAAATTGTATCCAATACTTATTTATAATTTTTAACTTTCTAGCTGCTAGTTGAAAAATTGAACCAAACGCATCCAAAATATTAGCTCGAGATTATTGAACTATGCTTCCCTAGTACTCTATGTTGATTTTTATCTCAATGTTTGACTATTTATCTTATTCAAAAAACTTTTTGAAATATTATATATTTTGTTATAATTTGTTTTATTATTGAAAGTACTCCGAGTATAACTTATATTTTACATATTTGTATAATTTTTTTAAATAAAATGAAAGGTCAAATGTCCAGATAAAAGTCAACCGTATCATTTATTATTTAAAAGTGAACGGAGGGAGTAATAACTTTTAAAGACAGCAACAAAACGAGCTGGAAGAAATCCAATTACGGAATGTTTAGCTGGTGTGCCTCGTTCAATACAAAAACAAGCTGTGATACGGATAACACGTGCAATGCAGAGAACACTTATTTGAGAACTACACTAGGCTGGAGAACCCTAATGATGAACATATCACAAAGCAAAGATAAAGATAAGAGACACTCCGGCGGCATAGCAGCTCAGTGGTGGTGGCCATGGGCATATCCATTACTGTACCTGGCTTTGCCTGTAGCGATCTCCTCGTCGGCCTTCTTGTCATAGAACCTTCGGTACATGGAATCAACCCTGGTGAGGTAGAATGTCCCGGCCGGCAACAAGCTCGTGTCTTTGTTCGTCTCGAACTCTTTTGCGCCGTATCGGTGCTCCATCAACTTCAGCGTCTCCACAAATTTATCAGGCAAGGTCTGCTCGCAAGAGGTTGGAGAAAATGTCATGGTGCAACATTGGTAATACATGAGCATAAAGAGAATGAGTGGATGGGTAATGTAGAGTGTGTTCCATCAGATGGAACAACTGGTCTATAAATAAGGCTCTTCACCTGTAAATATTAGGTAATGCAGCAGATATCTAGCAATTTTGGCATTCCAGTGGAACATTTTGGAAGGGGCCAATTTGAGGCAGGTTACCGTTTTACGGCGAAGCTTGTGGATGGACGAGATGGATGAGCTTACCATATGTCTTGACTGAAGCTTCTCCGTGACATTAAGCGCTGAAGCAATGTTTGATAAACTGAAGGGATGCTGGCCATTGTTAAGTTTCAACGAAAACATAGTGGATGTCAAGCCACTGCCATATGAGAACATGACAATTCGTTGGCCATCCTGCAACATTGCCAAGAGTTTAACTGTAAGATTCAAGAATGACATGCCAAGGGCTAATACAAGAGAGAACTAAAGACACTGGGCTTACCAGACTACCATGCTTGTCATAGACTACAGATGCCAATGCAGCATACAGAGATGCAGTGTACATGTTACCAATTTGTTTTGGAAGCAAAGTTGATGGTCCAACTTTGATGTCATACAAGTGCTTTGCAACTTGTTGTGAGGCCTAAAAATTTGGCAGAAAAATATCATCAGATCAGAAATTAATAGCATAGCAACATAAAAATATCATGACAACGACCTTTTCCAAGTCACGACTTTGGTAGCTCTCTTCGACAGTCAAATTTGAGAAAGGCTGGAGCTTCTCTTTAGCCTCATTGTCCACATAGCTAGTATTCAGGTTAAAACTAGATTAGATGGAAAAAATCATCATGGAAAATAAACATAGGCATCCTGAATCTGAAAACTGAAAAATCTTAAGGAATTGAATCCTAAGTACAGTTCCTGTTAGAAATATTGAAAGCCGATCTCAGGCTTTCTCAGAAGGGATTACGGACCTGCAATTGCGCATGAAATCATTATAGTATAGTCGAGCAAAACTCTTCTGCACAAGCTGTGTAAAAAGAAGGGAGCCAACAAGGTCACCAGGTTGCAAAACCATAAACAACAAAAATAATAAAATTTTCATAGTAATTTTCATCTTGATGAAACTTCAATTAAATGTGTCATACCTTGTTGTACGGAGAATGGAAAACAAAATAGTCTGCATCAGAAACAGAGAATTGCTCGCCCGCCAGCTTTTCGTACCTAGTTTCAGAAAGCGGAATGGCAGTAGAGAATTATTGTCCACTGGAAATCAGAAATGATTAGCAAATAAAAAAGAAATAATTCTTTATATGCCACTGAAAGTTTACCCATTCCCTTTTATGACACTCGCTCTCTCACTAACATGTGGTCCAGTCCACATGCCAGTAAGAGAGCAAGTGGTATATAAAGAATCGGTGATCTTTTAGTGGTATATAAAAAATTCCCAGTGAAAAACAACAAAGGATCAGCTGCTCACTTGTTGCAAAACTGTCTATAGCACGAGTCTAGAGCCATCAGATAGCATGTTTGGGATAGTTTTCCATCAACGACCTACAATGGATCTGGTTGTTATGATGCTGAAGTATGATACTTTGAGACGTCAGACAAGTTGATACCATCAGAAGAAAGAAATCTCCCCATAGAATTAAATGATTGAGAGAAACAAAAACTAACTGGATATTCACTCGCAAGATCAGGCTTGTAGAAATCATAAACATGAGCCATGTGAGAAGCTTTGTATTTGCTCTCGAATGAAATAGGAGCATTAGGGCCAATGAGCATTGCAATAGCAGCAGCACCCCCTGTTGGACGAGCTGGCCCTTCTGCATAAACCTGAAAACCACACAGTACCATAAGATGGCTGAAAGTAACTTGAGCATTCCAACTGAAACTAAATAGATCAGTAAATTAGGCTGCTTGAGCTCATGGAGAAGGTTGTGTGACAGACCGCACTGTCTGTGCAAACAACAAGGCCATAGCGTCCATCCCAGGAATTACTTTCGACCCAATTAACACAATTCAACAGGGCTGCTGTCCCACCATAACAAGCGTTACTGGAGTCAACTCCTTCAATGTCAGTATTACCGCATTCCTGCGTTTTGTGAAAAGATATCAGGAAAAAAACATAAGCGTGAAAACGGACCAAGTGATGCCACGAACACTCAGTTTATAAGGACGTGCATGGCAAGAAAAGGTAGCGTCCAATATATAGTATTTATGCACATAACGAATGGTATTTACTATTTAACTAAATTGAGTGGCGTCCCAAATTTTGATGAACAAACCTCGAAAATTTGCATCAGCCAAGTTTTGATGGATTTGCTTTTGTCTATCACTGTCTCACTGCCAACCTCCAATCGACCAATCAGCTTAGGATCAATCTTGTATTTTTTCAGCAGGGATGTGACAACTGTCAGGCTGCAAGACAGTTTTCTTCAGCATTCAAAACACAAGTGTGTATTTTCAGAAAAGAAGTTGTATGTTGCAGTCTTGCAGAGATGAATACTGACTAATAGTTGTACACATGTCCCTTCCAACACACACAAGAATGGCATTGTAAATGAGAGCTTTTTGAAACAAAGTTGTAAAAGACACTAATCTGATCATATCTAAACATTTGTAAGAGATTAGACTTTAGAGACTCATAATCTTTGGGTGAGTCCAAACATTAGTCGAGATACCTCATCGAGATGACATCCTCCACCTCACTGCAGAAGGCCATGCAATCTTGGCCAAGACCAATGGTGTACTTCCCTTTGCTCGCCCCATCATGAGACTCAAGTTCTTCCTACATACAGGCAACCAACCAGCCATGAAAAAAATCTAACATTCTGAATAGCAACAGTATTTTTCAGTGTTGACTTGGCCCATAATAGCAACACTGCAATCACGAAAGATTTGACTTTTGCGCACCCAGAATCGCACAAATCTGGACGGACACTCCCCCTACCAAATTCCATGGAGAAACCACTCCACCGGACCTAAACTCCAATCATTCGTCGCAGAAATCCACAATCTTTGACGTCACAGAAATCTCACTATCTTTGATCTCCGCAATGCCGGATCAAGCAGAGCGAGGGACGGCAGAGAAAGAGGAAGACCAACAGCCGTGGAGGAGGGGTGAGGTTCACCTGCAGGACGCAGGCGGGCGGGAAGTAGATGTCCATGGCGAGGATCCCGACATCCCTGCGGCCGTCCATCTCGCCGCCCCGGGTGCTCTTCCTGCCTCCTCGGCGGCCACGCCTCGTGTTCTCCGCCCGCTACTCGGCTCAGCTCGTCGTGGACGGAACGCGGGTCGGGATCGATTTGGGATCGCGTCGGCTTGTCGCCTTAAAAAGGTTTAATTTTTCTTGCCGCTGCCTTCTGCGCGGAGCCCCAGTGGCACAAGCGGATGAAACGGCGGCCCACCTGCTGGGATCCCTGCGAGATTCCGGCACGGCACGGCACGTGAGGCGGACACGACAAGCGGCTCCCGACGCGGCGCGGGCTCCACGGGCAAGCTGGTCTAGGATTAGGCGGCGCCGTTCTCAAGGTGGCAACAAAGTCTATTTAACTCTCTAAAATAGGAGTATAGAAATATAGATCAAATTCTTAACTTCTCATCAAATAACCTTCAGACGAACGATTTGAGACGTTGATTTTGTTCACGTTATGATATGTGTTAGTATTTAATATGGGCAAAGAAGGAAAAATACCTTCTAATTAATCATTTCTTGGTATCTGAAATTATGTCCTAAATGACTTGTTTTATTGTAGGGGAGGGAGTAGGTGTTAGGCTGTTAGCTTTGCTCGGGAGAAAACTTACACATAAGAAGTAAGGACCTGTTTGAGAACTTCAAATTCCGGCCCATTCAATAGGCCGAGATTTTAGTTTAAATCTCAGTCCATGCCCATAAAATGGGCCGGGATTTGGAATTCTCAACAGTCCTTAATTGAAACAATTTTCTTCTTTTATTTTTCTCTTTTAGACTCAAGCTGATCATAATGTTTTATACACGCAGCAGCTAACCACGACCTATTGCACTGACTTGGCCCATGAAGTTGCTGCTGCATGCAAACGCACACATGCAAAACAAACTCACTTTGCATGCACTGCTTGGACCGCTTGTTGCTCCCAAGTCCCAACACTACATGAAAAATGTGAACTTTCGTCGGCTGTTTTATTTTTCGTTGGCATTTCCAAAAACCGACAGAAGTTAATTAATTTCCGTCGACTCCTACAAGCTGATGAAAGTTAAATTAACTTTCGTCGACTTTCACAATGACTGACGGAAGTTAACGCGGGATTTTTCCACGCGTGTGTACAGGAAAATAACTTTCATTGATTTTCACTGTGGCCGACGGAAGTTAAGGTAGCCGACGAAAGTTACAGAAGCTATTAACCCTTTTAAGAGTATCCCTCAAAATAAGATGAACTAGCCATCTCACCTTACTTGCTCTTGAGCCAATTGCACTATGCGTATATGTAAGCAATATAAATAACAAGGATTAAAATACAAGTCATATGATTGGATGAGTTTTGAGTTTTTTTGCTACACAGTATAAACTGAAGGAAAAGGTACAGATTACTGAAAGTTGTTTAGAGGAGGGACCTAAAAAAATTCTCAACAAAATATATTAGTTAAAACTTCGAGAGCCTAGACTATCTGAACTTGGTCGGATACTTCGGGAGCTAGATAAAATGAAAACCTTTCGATGGACCGGATTATTCGAGTATTACCAGATGACCCGAACACAATAGATCTGAAACAATAACTATTGCAAAAAAATGATGTGACCAATGAACTTTGGAAGCACGAATTCAATGAGACTTATACTTACTAGTAAACAAATAGATCAAAGTAAATACAACTAGCAAATGTAATGATGGGCACAATAATTTTTCACTGAAATTTGAATCCAACAATTATATGTCTCCTTTGAGTAATCCACAAGGGCTTGGATCTTTTTCAACCCTAATCCTCACAAAGCACTCATCACTATAAGCCTTTGGTATTCCACTATATTACCTCTTTGATGCTGAGACGAAGCTTTGTATAAACTTGTGCAGTCACCCACAAATGTAATGAAGCCTTGGATCGACACCTAGTCATCTAGCAGGGATCATATCCAACTGTAATGAATCCGTTGACGTGATCCAATATCGTGAGCTCAAGAAAAAACAAGAAGATCATAAAGTACATGTCACAACAACTATCAAAATATTGATCAACAAAGAACACAAGGAGTTTTGTGTGGAGAACTCTCAATCCTTCTCTCAAGATCCAATCAAGATCAACACACTAGGAAGAGAGAGAATATGGCAAGGATACTAAGGTTTTCAGTCACATGCCATGATTATGTAGAGGGAGAGTATTTATATATCTATCCCAAATCTATCAGTTAAGGTAATAATCCCATATTGTTTATCTAGACAGTTTAGACTTAACAGGATGATCCGAACTAATAAAAAATTGAAACATAATTGATGTTTAGGATAGTCTAGCTTAGATTCAGATATTCTGGGCCAAAAAATAAATCCAACCAGAAGGGTGTTTTCAGACCATCCGATCAAGGTTTGGATGCTTCGGGCCACGGAATAAAATTCAAGAGAGATCAATTTTCGAACCATCCGACCAAAATCCAGATGCTTCGTATCCAAAAATAAATTCAATAGAAACATGATTTCAAATCATCTAGACAGATTTGGATGTTCTGGGCTTCAAAGAAAATTCAAACAGAAACATCTTTTCAGATTGTGAGGTCAAATCTGGATAGTCCGACTTTAAAAAATAAAACAAATAGAAGCATATTTCATATTGTCCGGATTGAACCTGGACAGTTAGACGTGCAAATAAAATCCAATAGAATTAAGCAAAGTTTTGGATACTCCAGACATGTCCGGATTATCTGGCTTTGCTGGAAAGCTAAAATTCAACTTAGAAAAATTTCAAAACATTTAAAGGAATATTATGTTTTGAACACTTATCTTTGGATCATTTATTAACATATCCCTCTTGATAGTATGACATACATAAACTTAACAAATATAAAATATACAAATTCACAAATTTTGAGCCTAAGTAATACTCGAGAGGATGATTTCTTTAAATTTGATGAGCTACAACGCTACTTTAGACTTTGATATATGCATTCATCTTAGCAACAATGTTATTAGCATTTGATTACTATTATCATTAATAAAATAAAACAAATTAGGGGACTAGCCGACTAGATGTATCAAGATGTAATTTCATTTACTCCCTCAAGTATTACCCTTTAAATGAATATTACCCTGAACTAATTTATATCAGACAAATAACTCCTCAAGGTACTTTAGTGTGATGGTTTTACTAACGTGATAGTCCACACTGACGGTTTTACTAACGCGACTGTCTAATCCAGCAGTAGCCCTCAAATCAGGGTCCCTACTTTGATTTGAGGGCTCCCCCTAATTTTGAGATGCTTGTTTTTTGAATTCTTCATCAATAGTGACTCTCAAAACAAAACTCTTATTTTTAATTTCCACCGTTTCTTCACATACTAGACACATGTATTTGACAAAAGTATAGTACATAATAAATTATTTATTGTTTAATAATAAATGACTATATTTAACTTTTTAAATGCAAATAAAAATATTAAAATTTAAATATAGGAACATAATCATCTATCATATTTAAATATTCAAAATTTAAATGCAAATATAAATATTCAAATTTAAATATAGAGACATAATCATCTAGATTATCTATCGCATTAAAAATAGGAATGTAATCATATATCATATTTAAATATTCAAATTTTTAAATGCAAATACAAATATTTAAATTTAAATATAGGAACATAATCATCTATCGCATTAAACAATAGAACATAATAATCTATCGTATTTAAATATTCAAAATTTTAAATGCAAATACAAATACACACATGGAGCGCACGTGGCACGGACGAGAGTCGGGATAGGAGCCTCCTAGGGATGAGGTATTGATGGTCTCTTTTGAGAGTCGTGTAAGGAATTTATTAGATCTCGATTTTTCTCGTTGACTCTTAAAAATGAGTTTAAAGGTGTGAGTAGTGACTATGCTAGAGTTACTCTTAGTAACATGGAAATTTTTTTCTATCTTTTTCCTTTTTCTTTTTTTCTTTTTTCCTTTTGCTTCCTTGTTTTCTCTCTTGGCTGAAACTGCAGTCGGCTGCTACACGGGCACGACAGCGTGACGGTACGTGGCCGACGTGGGAAGGGATGGCAATGGAGACCCAAAACCTAATACCCGGTGGGAAAAACTTCAAATTTACTACCCGCGGAGATGAAATCGTACTAAATATAGTCCCCATCGAGTCTGCGGGGATGAGGACGTTCCCCAGTCCCCCGTTCCCATTTCTCCGTGGGTTATATTTTCCGCCACAATAACATACAGTCTACAGCCCAAGCACACAGTTCATTCCTCGCTTAGGCCCAACACACTACAATCCTAGCCCAAGCGCTATAGGCCCATGAGCTACTGTTGAGGATAGAAAACCGAGGTCTGAGGTGGTCGACGATCGAGCGATGCCATGCATCTCCTGCATGCCCTTGCGAATTGCCTTGTTGTCGAAGACCCGACGGGTTCCCAGTACCCGTGGGTAAGGGGATGAGGAAAATTCCCCACCCGAGTATGAGGATGGGGATAGGAACGGTGCATTTTCCTTGCGACGGGGATGAGGTAGCAAAACTCGATTGGAACGGACCATTACCATCCCTACGTTGGGAGAGAGGTGATTCCTTAATTATTTGGTGCTTTGCTAATTACCCCCATAATCACTGTGTAATTCACGAGAGAAACTTCGATCATGTCGACGTCGAAAGAGTGTAAAAATTAAGTGCCATTATTTAAATGACAACTCGCAATCACATACCGTCAACTATCATATTAGTAAACTATCGTAGTAAATTGACTTGGAGGTTATTTATTCGATACAGACTAGTTCAAGAGTTCAAGAGTAAATTGATTTGGCTATAGATTACAAGTTGTAGCTACTAGGCCATTTAAAAAAGAATAGATAAAAGATCATCTGACTATTTAATCAAATAGGTTGAGAGTTAAACGAACAAATTTAGCGCTAAAATGATAACAGTTTTAAAATAATCTTCAAAATATATAATTATTATACAAAAAGTATTTAGAGAAATTGTATCATTTAGAAATTTGAAATATTAGCATTTAAACTGTTTAGAACAAAGTCATATCAAAACAATTGCATAAGATCATACAAAACAGAGATTTGATAATCAAACAAACATCTAAATAGTTCCAAGTCCCACGTGTCATTATCATAATCAAACAAACATCTTGAGAATAACAAATTATCAAATCTTTCAAACCACACATCATCATTTATAACAGTTGCTATGGAGTATCAGATCAATGTTGTAGTCTTGCTGGCAAAACTGATCAATACACGGCGCAGTCAAAACTTGGGCGATTCCCTGTGCCTCTTTTACGTCAAAAATGCTTTCAAATCTACCTCCTGTTGTTAAACCTATTGAAGCCGCCGCCTCCCCTGCCTCTACCTCCACCGAACCCTCTGCCTCCGCCTCCAGAAAATCTCCTGTTTCCAAACCTTCCTCCGCCATTGTTACCACCCCTCGATTGCTCCCTCTCTTGCAAGGGTGGCAGTTGTCTAACTTCCTCGATTGACACCATGGCGGCATTCTCTGCACCTGTGGAACAACGCAACAAGCATGAGTCCACATAAAACTGAGCAGACAGCATAAGAATTTCGAAAAAAATATTTGCCCTAATTTGAATATCATATAGAGTAAAAACACACACAGAATATTTTGAAGGAGGGTCCATTTTCCCTAAAAGGTTGTGATTGGCTTGGCGATCAAATGAAAAAACTAGCCACTCAAATGGAGTTAAAACTTGAAACCCAAAGGCCTATCCCAACTGGCTTGAAATTGAAATTTTATACGTTTCTGTATTATAGGAATTAGTAAACCTAAAAGGGTATGATTGGCTTGACCGCAAATGAAAAACCTAGCCACTGCCTACCCCAACTTGCTTGAAATTGAAATTTTATACGTTTTTGTATTATAGGAATTAGTAAACTTAAAGCAAAGGTATACCTTGAATATAGTCTTCAACCTCTGCTGAAGGAACATCAAAAACAGCACCTGTCCCATCAGCAGTGAGGGTTATACCCTTTACATCTGCAAGTCTCTCTTCTGGCATAACCTTTTCAAAGTAGAAATAACAAACCTGCAAGCACATAAAGTTCCCCAATCAATTGAAGAAATGAGACAGCCTATTACCCAAAAGAAAACTGGAGCGTAGCTAGTTCACTCACCCTGCTGCATACACCGATCGGCCAGTTTGAAGAAGTAATGTAGTGTGGTTCTCCATTGAAGACAGCAAAGATCTCTTTTTTATGTCAGTGTAGCCCTGAGAGATGCATTGCTTGTTAGTTGTTGCAGTCAGTCTGAAACTTACAACAGTAGAAAGACATAACTAGAACACAACTTACAACTGCCTTGGCAAGTGCTTTGGCTAGTAGATCAACTGCAGACAGAACAGAAGAATTTAATAGCTGCTCCGCTTGCTCCCGGAAAACAGGAATAACACTGCATTGACAGCCCAACCAAAGAGTCATTGGCACAGATATACCACAAATCATGCTTACCTAAATTCCAACTTCAAATCTCTTACCTATCTGAAACACTAGCAATGGCATCTGCTGCTTCAGTACCAGCAGATTGTGCAACATCAGTTGGCTGTGGTGCAGAGATATGTTCAAATTTCACCCCAGATTCCCTCTCTATTCTGTTCACGCTGAAGTTATATCTGGGTTCAAAAAGCATGACAGCAACGCCAGTATTGCCTGACAATGAAAATGCATTGCTTAGAGGCTAATCATCATGGACAGTACAAAATTTTAAAAAAATGATAATCCAATTAATCCTACCTGCTCTCCCAGTTCGACCTGAGCGGTGTATGTAAGCTTCAACATCACGTGGAGGTTCACACTGGAAGTTTGGAATATCATCAACATCAAGAAGAAAGGCAAGGTCTAGTCCTTAGCAAAGTTAATCAACCGTAGAACATATCATACCTGAATGATAAGCTGCACATCATTAATGTCAAGCCCACGTGCAGCCACGTTTGTAGCCACCAAAACTAAAAATTTGGCGCTCCTGAACCCAGCAAGAATAACCTATAAAATCATTCAGTGCTTCAAATAGCTGTTTTTGACAACTGCCAAAACAGCAGGAGTGGGTGAAGAATATACTAAAGTAACTATTCTTGGACAAGATCTAAAAATAGATTAGGATTGACAATTACAATGGTGTCAAAAGGAGATGACCACATGACACATTAGTAGATATATTTTTTGACATAGCAGTAGAATTTTTAACATGCTAAAGTATTGCACATTATTCCAACCTGAAGGCACTAAACTCGAGTAACATGAGTTCATACATTGCCAGTGAAGAATACTTACTTCACGCTGAGCTTGAGCAACATCACCATGCAAGGCACGGGATCCGGCAATCAAACCAGAGAGTTCTGATGCCGATTCTTTTGTCTCAGTGAAGATAATGGTCCGGCCTCCACTGAAGAG
Organism: Zizania palustris; assembly: GCA_019279435.1. Taxonomy (NCBI): domain Eukaryota; kingdom Viridiplantae; phylum Streptophyta; class Magnoliopsida; order Poales; family Poaceae; genus Zizania; species Zizania palustris. Next base: position 45,856,041 of record JAAALK010000289.1, read on the forward strand.
ATATATAAAAGGTATGTAAGAAATGAGAAAATTCACAAAATGTTCTCACAAGGAGAGTGTGTGCTCTTATAAGGACAGTTTGATGGGAGTACACACCGGCTATAGCATCGGATGATGTCTGGAATAACTTGAGCCCTTGCGGCACGGTTACAAGGAAGGGCAAGATGCCTAACAGATGCACTAGCTTTCAATTTCTCATTGCCAACAAGATCAACTGTTTTCTTGCTAGCTTTCAGAAATTTCATGGAGAGCTATAGCCATTACAGCATCAACAACATATTAATATATTATCATCTGAACAAAATTATATAACAAATCATATAGAGTTACAGGTTCTATAGAAGCAAATCACACCTTATTCACCCAAGCCGGTATAGTAGCACTGAAGAGAAGCGTCTGTACTTTTGTAACATCTTCAACTTTACCTGTTCATAATAATAAAGGATTATCAGAATTGACATCAAATAGATAATCACTGGAGGTTAACTCATCAAATGTTGAACATTTCATGTCAGAATCCAGTAACACCAGCCATAGAAGGAACAATCAAACCAACTTGAAGAAATGACAATTATCATGAATACATGAGACTAAACAGCAACTAGATCTATGAGGGCATACCAAGAATAAGCTCAACATCGTCAACAAAGCCCATATTAAGCATCTCATCAGCTTCATCAAGAACACGGAATTTCAATAACTTAAAATTGAGGGTTCCCTTTTCAACAAAGTCCTGTGCAAGAAAATCATGCAACGAATCTGAGAATAGAACTTAAGAGACAGTAGGCGAAGTAATACAGCAGTGTTAGCAAAGGAATAGTAATTACCTTCACACGGCCAGGAGTTCCAACAACAATGTCAACACCCTTTCTGATTGCTGTTTCTTGAGAACGATAATCAGAACCCCCATATACACAGCACGAAGTTAGCCCAAATGTTGCACCATAGAATGCAAAGTCCGTGTTAACCTGAAAATATATATCAAGGTCAAAAAAAAGGATGTTCTTTCTTGAGAAATCTGGATAGGGGTGGTACAAGCTTACCTGCTTGGCTAGCTCCCTGGTAGGCAGCAAAACCAAAACACTGGGAGGCCTGCCATAATCTGTCCTTCTGGATGCCTTATGTGTCCCATTAACTAATGACTCCAATATTGGTAGAACAAAAGCCAATGTTTTCCCCTATAATAAGTACACCATCTTTAAGTAGGATATATGAATTCAGAGACAAAGACAACAAAAGTATAGTTCCATTTCTCATAGCCATTAGTCAGTTATAAGGAACTTAGTGTCACAAGTCACAACACCAAAAGCAAAAATTAAGAACAAAAACACATCCATCTCAGCCAATTCATATCAAACAATCCTCTGTTGTCGCAAGCCACGGATTGACGTGCAAGAATGGCAAAATTACTTCAGCTATATATACATATCTAAGGCCGTACTAAGATCGCTCTGACAAGTTCCATAAATTACACGAGATTCCTGCCCGATCATCTTGTTGTAATTGTAAGCATTAAAGCATGTTATTGAGGTGTTGAAAGGACGAGCTAGCTCCTAGAAAATGATCTGCGTATGTCGAAAGGAAACTCTCACCTGTCCAGTGCGTGCGCGGCCGACCAAGTCGTTGCCATCGACGACGAGATCGAAGGTGGTGGCCTGGATTGGGAACAGCGCCTTGATACCCTTGGACTTGAGGCTCTGCTTCAGCGGCTCCGAAATCCTGAAGTTGGTCAGCGCGTTCGGGTCGGCGGGATCCTCGTCGCCGCTGGCCGTGAGATCGCCATCGTCGTTCTCCTCGCCAGCCTCAGCCTTTGTCTTCTTCTTCTTGTCCTTCGACTTCTTCGCAACGGGCGCAGGCTCCTCGGAGCTGGTGCCGCTCTTCTCCTCGTCGGAGGATGGCAGCTCCTTAGCCTTCCGCTTCTTCTCCTTCTTCTCCTTCTTCTCCTTCTCCTTCTCCTTCTTCTCCTTCTTACTCGAGGAGTCCTCCGCCACCTCGGCCTCGGCCGCGACGGCCTTGAGCTTGCGCTTGGACTTCTTGGAGGCAGCGGAGTCGTCCACGGCCATCGGATCGGCGACGGCGGACGCAACGGGCAGAGAAGGCATCGTAAAGAGGTCGGAGACGAGCGGCGGCGGCTCGCGAGTGCTCTAGGAGGGGCGGCGGCTGCAAGAGAGGCGCAGCCGGGAAAGAGGGAGATAGGTTGGGTTTTCGAAGTATATGTAGGTATGGCGGAGGAAACCCTAGCGCGTGAGCGGCAGGTGATCGAGAGGGGAGGGGTGATCGCTCGCCCACGTGGCAGTAGATATTGTCGACGCGACGGAGGATGGACGGCTAGATGGGCGTTTGCGTGGCGGTGACATTTGAGAGTTCAAACAGGCATGGAAGCAAATTACAGATGATTCGGGCGGTAAAAAAGTGAAATTCATAAAGTGAAAGAGAGTGACATTTGAGAATAAGCACTTAAAGAGAGTGTCAAATAATCCAAAATCTTTTTTCATGGGTGTTTTCAAGATTTATATTGAATCTAAATATAATAAAATAATTTAATTTTAAATTTTTAGTTCAAAATAAAAAATAGATTATTGAGATAAATACTTTTAATTCATCTACCACTCTATATTAATGATTTCTTAGAGCTAGTTAGAACAAGGCTGGATCAGTTCAAAAAATTCTAAATCAGAAACTGTGCGAAATTAGTCTTACTATAAGCTCGTGCAAAGTGAAATTTACTCCAAACAGTTTATGGTAGTTGTTTTCTGTTTCCTATACATTGGAAGGTTTACTCTTGCTAATGTGAATATACAGATTGTTGGTTAATTGTTACCTCTCCATCTTTCTAATCACTGTATTTGGAAATTTCAAATAAACATAGATAATGCAAAGTATACTTCAGTTGATCTTTGGGTGATTGAAAAACACCCTAGAAATAGTACGCTGATATTTGTTACTGTTTTTGAAAACATTGTCCACATGTGCTTGTAGCTCTTCGAGGTGCTCTGACCGTTTGACATCTACAAAGTGTTCAAAGTTATTTCTATCGTAACTTTGTCACTGACATATGAGTCCAATGATATCAGGATTTACATATCAGTGGCAAAGCTACTCCCAAAGGTGTCAAAGCTCCTATCCAGTCTCGAGATGCTCTTGGCTTGTAGTGGCTTCATAATGCTAACCCTGAACAAAGTGATGGATATGCCCAAGAAAATTCAATGCATCAGAAGTTCCGATAGGTAGTATCAGAAGTTTCGATTATTTTTGGGACACAAGTTAGAGAGCGAAACCGACTTCAGAAGGTCCGATGGTTGGGATCACGACATGAATCGGAAATTCTGGTTTGGAATCGGATGTTCTGATTATTTTCTGGATTCGAGTCAGAAAGCAAAAGTTGCTTTAGAAGTTTCCATATAGTATCAGATGTTCCGATGAGCTGGAAGTTCCGATTTTGGAATATCGGAAATTCCGAGGTGGGCGAAAATAGATTGAATCTGTTACGGTATCGTACTGAATCGAGAAACAAAATACCCTATCGGAAGTTCCGATCCAGGATCGAAAGTTCTGACGTGGGCAAATAGATTAGATCTGTTACAACATAAATCGGTTGTAACAGATTTGTGGGTTTCAAGATGTGAACGATCAGGGGCTCTCAGCCCTATATAAAAAGAGGAGGAGGAGGTCTTGGAGAGCAAGCTTAAGCATAGATTAGACCTAACCACCATAGATTCCTCTCCTCTCATTCTTGATCTCAACAGTTGAGATCGAGGACTCCCGTCTCTCACGTGCGGTGCTAGCATGCTGCCATGGGAGGAACTCCATCCCTGTTAGTATGGATACCGTGGAGGCATTGCTCCACTAGCGACACTCGTGGACTTCTTCACGTGAACAACTATGTCGTCTTCACTGATCGGATTGGTGAGGAACGGCCGAGACGAAGCAAGGATAGGCTTGATGCACTTCTTCGATATCTTCTTCCGCTGCACCTAGTGTATCATGTGCTAGAAGGTAATGATCTATGATCTCGCACACACATGGGTCTTGGGCTTAGGGCGGAAATTTTGAATTTGCCGGCTAGCGTAGCTCCCCTATTCCCCAATAGTGGTATCAGATCCTACATGCGTAGTGTTTGATCTGTATCTCTCATGTATGAAGATACATGGTGGAAAATGGATTAGATCTGTTTCTGTCCACGGCAAATCGGAAGTTCCGATGGCGGATTGGAAGTTCCAATACTGATCGGACGTTTCGATACCGAATAATGATTCGATACAGAGAGAAATTGTTGCTACCAGGGATTCTGATATTGATCGGAAGTTCCGGCGGATTGGAAGTATTGATGCTCTTTCCAATAGTTGTACTCACCAAGGATCTTGCTCATCGATAGTGAGTCTGCCAAAACAGGGTGCTATCTTTTATCTTGACTAGTTGGGGCAGAAGTTGGACTTCTGCACGCATAGTATTGGTTTGCTTAATGGGGCTATCAAAACAGGTTGGGGCCTTGGAGCATAGAGTTAGCGTAGAGCATAGGATGCTTCTCCAACGACAAGAGTCACATATAATGTGATTAGCAAAACTTTGCTTACCTATGTCACCTAGCTTCTAGCAGTGATGCCAAAGCTCACTAGGAGTTAGAATGAATATGGATCTTGCGTCACTATTACTCATTAGAGGGGAAGTGACTGGTTTTAAAATAGTGGAACATCTTTTATTAGATAGAAGATAAACATTATATTGTATAGTGTTGAACCTTGCATTTAATTTTTTGTAGATCATGGCACCTACTACTCCTTCTGTTAAGAGCACTTTAGTTTTTAATTTGCGATCTATTCTTGAACATGAGAAATTATCTAGAACAAACTTTATGGATTGGTATCGAAATTTGAGAATTGTTCTAAAACAAGAGAAAAACTGATTACGTTCTAGAGGAACCTCACCCCGATGAACCAAGAGAGGATGCTTCTACAGTAGACAAGTGTGCTTATGATAAACATGCTAGTGATACCTGTTGATACGGAAACGTGCCCTCGCACTTGGGTCAGTTCGACGATCCAAAAGTGCACGGATACTTAGGGACAACCTAAGCATGACGTGGCACCTACGTCGCGTTCCAACTACCCTTAGTCGTGATACAGGGGTGGAGTCGCCAGGCAATCAGATCACACAAAATAATCCAATTAGCCGAAATAAATATATTAAACAGAATAAGTCAACAAACCAGTCGGAGCCTGTCTGCTTCGAAGTCTGATGCGAAGGGGTCGCCGAAGTGTACCTTCGGCGTCTGATGCAAAGTGTCCCACCGAAGGTTGCTTCGGCGTTCGGACTGATCCGGCCGAAGATGGACTCCGAACGGACCTAGACACGATGATCACCTCCGAACAGTGGGGTCCGTCGTGAGATCTCTGATACATCAAACTACAGAATAATGACGCGAGGGCCACACGCGAACGTAACTTCGTCCAGTGCGGAGTATGGTTGTGGCGAAGCCTATTGCGACGAAGTATGCTGGCGAAGCCTGTTGTCGGAGCCTACGGTCTCGCCGAAGGGTGCCCTGGTGACCTCCGAAACCGATCTCTCAGCTCTGGACACCTCCGACGAAGCAGCTCCGAACGTGGTAACCTGCAACAAAGAGTGCAAAGTACCAATTCGGCCTGAGGACCGAATTTTGCTAAGTGTTGCACTAGTAGCGAAAGTAGCAATCTGTTACGCAGATTAGCGGATACTTCACAGGCGAAGTAACAAGGCGATATCAATCTATTACGTAGATTAACAGATACTTCACAAGCGAAGTAACAAGGGTTACCACTATTCCGTAGTGGCCGGCGGAGGGCTTCCAGGCAAACCCACGAAGAGGTACAGGAAAATAAAGGTAAAGTAAATACGGTCAAAGCATGTGCTTTGGTTTGGTTTGAGTTGGGGGGCTTCTCTACGCTGGCCTTGCCTCTCTATTTATAGGGGCTTAATTCCTAATCTAATCTGCTATTAATTTGGCCGGATGGAGATAAGAATTGAGCCAGAATCGCATACAACTCCATCTCTGTCGAAGTGGGCTTCGGCCAGGCCCGTCGAGGCCTGATCCTAGGGCTGAAGCTTTGGTGGCGTGGGCCTCCGAAGGCTTCCCGGCCGAAGCCCATGGTTGGCTAGAGGATTTCGAAGCCCATAGCTCAATGGACTTCGGCTCTGTAGGGCTTCGAACAAACCCTAGACATGTGTATTTTCGGCCCAAATCACCAAGATTGATATTTGACAATCTAGCCATTAATGCCATTTTTGCTATCAACACATGCCCCCTGACTTTTAGTGAACTAGTGAACTAAAAGCACAACGAGCTGAAGACGATAACATCCATATCGGCTTTTTGACACTTTTATGATGTTTGCCACACACTTGGGAAATACCTCTTCAAGTACCTACCATTCAAAGCTCTTTGAAACCACTCTCCCTGCAGGGATTCCAACACGTATGCGTTGCTGGGAGTAATTTCGGCTATCTTAAAAGGACCTTCCCAACTAGGTGACCATTTACCAAACTTGGGACTCTTCGTGCCTAAGGGTAAATCGTTTTCCACACCAAGTCTCCTATTTGAAACGATTTTGGTTTAACCTTCTTATTGTAGGCTTTAACTACTCTCTTCTTGTTTACTTCTATGGCCTCTAAAGCCCTTAGTCTCTTATCAGTCACTTCCTCTAGATTATCCTTTAGAAGAGTTTCATACTAGTCGACCGATAAGACGTCTTGCTTTAACACTCTTAAGGAGCCAAGATCTACCTTTACAGGTAGAACGACCTCTTGTCCATATACCAATTCATATGGACTGACCTTGATAGCACCGTGCTTTGCAATTCTACAAGCTCATAGCGCCTCGGAAAGCACTTCATGCCACCTTTTAGGAAACTCTTCAATTTTCTTCTTAATGAGCTTAATCACGGTTTTATTACTAGACTCGGCCTGACCATCGGCCTGAGCATAGTAAGGTGAAGAGTTTACTAACTTAATACCATAATATTCGGTGAAGTCCCTTACTTCTCCAGAAACAAATGAACTACCTTGATCTATAGTAAGAGTTTGAGGAATGCCGAATCTATGTATGATGTGCTTCAAAATAAAATCACGTACCTCGTTGTGGGTCATGTTCTTGAGAGGTATGGCCTCGGTCCACTTAGTGAAGTAATCCGTCGCCATCAACACGAACCGATGCTCTTTTGAGGAAGGAGGGTGAATCTGGCCGATGAAGTCTAAACCCCAACCTCGAAACGGCCATGGCTTGACAATAGGATTGAGCAATGAGGCAGGAGCTAACTAGATGTTGCCAAACCTCTAACACGCTTCACACCCTCTGTAGTACTTGAAACAATCTTCAGTCATAGTCGGCCAATAAAACCAGCTCTTTTGAGCATCCAACTTATCTTTGGGGCCGACTGATGAGTGCCGCAAAGCCCTTCATGGACTTCTCCTATAGCCACCTGAGATTGCTCATGGTCTAAACACTTCAATAGCACCCCGTCGATGGTTCGGCGATACAATGTGTCGTCTATCAACGCGAATTTGAACGCTTGTTGCCGAACCTTCCGATCAACCCTTTGGCTAGGGTCTCTCAAATACTGGACGATTGGGACTCTCCAATCGCCCTTACAGGTTTCAGAGGGTCTCGCTGGTCCACCTTCTGAAAAAACTTCTAAATTACTGACTTCGAGATGCCCCCCGAGCCATTCCAGCTCTTGTCGAAACCTGGCCAAGGTGGCCGTTCGGAGTGTGCTGGGCCGAAGCCCTTCGAAGGGTTCGGACTCCGGGGAGCCTTCTCCGTGCAGGAGGCTTCGGCCTACAGGCTTTGGCGCGCCAGCTCCTTTGGTCGGCGGGGCATTCCGATCCAGGATCCTCGGTGAGCAGTGACCTTCGGTGACCAGAGGGGTTCGATCCGGAGGGTGAGCCCGCCCACCGTCACTGGCTTCGGCAGTGAGACCGAGCATCGGCTTCTCCAGACTCCAATACAGAAAATTTTCCTCTCATGACTTGGTAACCAGATGCTTGCTGAGCCAAATCATTTGCGACTGAATTGGCTTCTCTAGATACGTGAGAGATTTTGAAATCATCGAAAGCAGTTACTATGTCTAGACACCTATCCAAGAAACTATTCAGCAAGCTGTTAAAACATTGAGCACTCTTAGCTACTTGTTGTACTACCAACAAAGAATCACCGTATGCGTGGACATGCCTAGCACCTATAGACTCTAGTAATTCAAGACCTAGTAAGAAAGCTTCATATTCGGCTTGGTTGTTAGTGGAAGCAAACTCTAGACAGGCCGAGGTTTCGAAGTGCACTCCATTAGGTGATATGACAACCACCCCAATGCCTTGGCCGCTCTTGCAAGCCGAACCATCAAAGTAAAGTTTCCATGACACTACCTCAACTAGAGCAATATTATCACTCCAGCCGACATCTATGTGATGATCAACTATAAAGTTGGCTACGACTTGGCCTTTCATCGCTCTCAGGGGTTCATAGGCCAAATCGTATTCAATCAATGCGTAAGCCCATTTTCTGATTCTTCCACTTAGAATCGGCTTCTGTAACATGTGTTTTATAACATCGGTTTGGCAAACGACAACACACGTAGTAGGGAGAAGATAATGGCGTAATTTGGTCCACGCGTAATAAAGTGATAAACACTATCATTCCACAAACACATACCTGGTTTTGGTGTCCAGCAGGCGGTGGCTCAAGAATGTGATGATGTACTCCTTCCCTTCTACCTCCTGGGTTAACACGGCCCCAATCACGCTATATTCAGCAGCGACGTATAGCCGAAATGGAATCCCGGCTTTGGGTTCTCTCACCACAGACGGTGATGACAAGCACTCCTTGATCTTCTCAAAAGCACTTTGCTAGCTTGCCCCCCAAGTGAACTTAGCTTCATTTTTTAGCCGGAGTATGGGGACAAAGGCATCAATCTTGCCGAACAAGTTGGATATAAAGCGGCGCAAATAATTCATCTTGCCTAGCAAATTTTGCACATCACTTTTGCACGTCGGCGCTGCAATGTTTCTAATCTTCTCAAGTCTCTTAGGATCAATTTCTATGCCTCTCTCGTGAATCATGAAACCTAAGAACTTACCCGCCGACACACCAAAAGCACACTTAAGTGGGTTCATTTTCAACCCATACTGTCGCATCCTATCAAAAGCAACCTTCAAATCGGCTAAATGGTTTCCCATAGCGTCCGATTTGACTACGACGTCATTGATGTACACTTCTAACATAACTCCTAACTAGTCATGAAAGATCAAGTTCATAGCGCGCTGATATGTCGCGCCAGCATTTTTCAAACCAAAAGTCATGACGACCCACTCGAATAAACCGACAAAACCAGGGCATCGAAAGGAAGTCTTGTAGACATCCTCTTCGGCCATAAAGATTTGATTATAACCAGCATTGCCATCAAGAAAACTTAGTACCTTGTGTCCTGAGGCATCGTTGATCAGCATGTCGGCTATCGACATTAGATACTCGTCCTTTGGAGTGGCTCTGTTCAGATCCCTGAAATCAATGCATACCCGTATCTTGTCGCTACCTTTCTTCTCTACATGCACAATATTAGCAACACATTCCGCGTACCTGCACGGCCTAATAAATTCAGCTTTGAGTAGTCGCTCCACTTCTTCTTTAACTCGGTCATAGACGGCCGAATTAAAGCGGCGGGGAGGCTGCTTATAAGGACTAAATCCGGTTTTGATGGGCAGCCGATGCTCCACGAGCTCGCGGCTTAGCCCTGGCATCTCGCTATACTCCCATACGAAACAATCGACATACGACCGAAGTAACTTTATTACTTCAGCCTTTCATCGGGTTGTAAATGTTGGTTTACAAAAGTCGGCCTTGGGATGCTACCATTACCTATGTCAACTTCCTCCAAGGGGTCGGTCCGACACAAAACCTTGTCCTAATTTTTCTACTTCGCTAAAGTCCCTGATGGCTTCGGCAATACCGTCTTTACTAGACCGATATTGCTCTACATGAGACTTTAGCCAATCTAGATTACTCTTGCTAGACATGACTATTAATACAAAAACAACCGTGCTACTCCAGCCAGCTTTACAGACACTGGTACAAACCGTCCTCCGGATATGCTAACAAAGTTGTAATCTGAAAGATCTCTACCTGATAGACACTCTACTTTGTTATGGATGGCGTCAACCAACACATCGGCTAATGCTACTTGGGCCGAAGTATCCGCGGGGATGACCTCCACCTCATCGCCGTCCCACTATATCAAGCACTGGTGTAGAGTAGAGGGAATGCAACAGTTTGCGTGAATCCAATCGCGTCTGAGTAATACGCTATAGTTACCTTGTACGTCGACGACGAAAAATGTTGTTGGCAATGTCTTGTTGCCCACCGTCAACTCCATAGAGAGTACTCCCTTGGCCTCGGAGCTCTCGCCGTTGAAGCCGTTGAGCATCAAGTTGGTCTTCTTCAGGTCATCTTCGTCCCTGCCAAGTTTCTTCAACAACGAATAAGGCATTAAGTTAACAGTGGCACCGCCGTCGACGAGCATTCAGGAATCGGCTTCCCATCGATGTGACCTCTGACATAGAGGGGCTTTAGATGGCGAGTCGAGTCCTCAGGCTTCTCGAAGATGGCATTGCACGGGCCGAGGTTCAATTGAGCAACCTTGGCCTCGTCCTGCGGTAAGGCGAACTCGGCAGGTAGCGTGACGATGTTGATATCCATCTCCTGGGGTGCGGGCCCTTAAGAGATGGGTGAGTAATCATCATCGAGCATGTCGTCGTTGTCGTCGCTCGGACTAGCAGCCGGGTTGTTTATCTCAACCGGCTTCTCCCTCCATACCTGCTTTGTAGCTGGCAGAGGGCGGATTTCTTCGAAGATAGCGTCACGCTCGGCCTCAGCTTTCTTCTCGCGCATCTCCTGTGCCCGTAGTCTTTGCAGGCATCTCTTCTATGATTTGGACATTCCTGGAGGGGCCCAAGATGGTTGCGGCTTGGTGCCGGGTGCGACTGTTTGGCTTCCATTAATTCTGGATGAAGTGGTACTGTGCCCTTTGGCCTTGTGCACCCTGTGTTCGGAGGGTGCTTCGCTGCGAACCCCGACAGACGGGCAGGCCTCGTTCGGCCGACCGAACCAAGCTTCGGCGCAGAGCTCGGCCGAAGCATGAGACTTACCTCCGTCAGACCTCGGTGACAAAGTCTTCGGGATTGGGACTTCCTGAGACCCAAATCTGATAGTGATGGCTTCAGAATCCCTGACATCGGCCTCCACATGCCCACACCCTTCGGCTTCGCTCTGCATGGTCCGATTCGGAGGTACCACGGACAGTCTGTGGATGATGCCCCCCCTCCGCCGTGTCTGTTTGCCCCTGTCATCCATAATACTCCGAAGGAAAATAAGGCACAGTGTTAGGTTGCGGAGGATACCCTGACCCGGATATGTACGGAGCCCATGGGGTCCCGCCCAGTCGTATGGCGGGGGCATCGGCGGCTCTAGTGGCCTCAGCCCACTGTGAGCCGAACTCGTTACCCGGAGGGGGGTTCGACCAAGTCGAAGGTATCTCGGACCACACCAGCGAAGGGTCCTGCCAGGCCAGAGGTATGTTCGGCCAGTGCGGGCCGAAGCGTCCCATCGGAGAAGTCCAACACGGTGCGTGGTTCGGCCATTGCAGCTCAAAACCACCGTGCGGAGTGTCAGGCCATTGTGGCCCGGAGCCCCCGTGCGGACGGTTCGACTGCTTTGGTCCGAAGCTTCCCTCCGAGAGTCCTGGATCCTTCGGCTGCTTTAGCTTCTGAGTGGGTGGACCAGTCTTTGTGGCCCTTCTTCGATGCTTGTTCAACAGCATGTTATATGTCACCTTCGATCTCTTGTGAGCCTTAGCCGAAGGGGTATTAATGTTCTGTTTCCACACTCCTACCTCGGGATTCTTTGGTACGAGTGTGCGAGTGTGTGGTTCTCCAACAATTACATCTTTCCCTCTAGCCAACTCGGCCTATTCTGGCCGAATCACATGTGGCGCCCCGATTTATCGAAATCAGAACATTATTGAATTTCATAAGAAAAACAATAATACAAGAGGTTCATCAGGCGACAATCGTACATACGACAAGTATTCATGGTGCGCAGACCATATTATTACATCAGAATAAAAATTAAATAAGAAAATAAAAGCATGACGAACACCCTCTTCAGGATCTTCTCTTGACTGGGTCGCTACTCCAGACCATCCTCGTAGTAGGCATCCTCTGAAGTGTGTCCAACGGGTATGAGTACAAAAAGTACTCAACAAGTCACCGCAGATGCAAATAATAATGCAAGGTAATAACAATGGAAGGATAATGACAAAAGTGCGAAAAAGTACATTTTTAGTTATTGCATTTAGTGTAGTCAATTTTTATCATGCGGAATAATAAACATGAACATCAATAACTTCATCTAATTCGAGGAGTACGTTTTACCTCCTCGCACAACAGTCCTTACATGTCAAACCATCATGCACATACATATCAAAAGTAAACTAACTGTGGGATGTCACGCAACCCGCCCTTGACCGGGCTCGGCTTTTTCGAAAAGATTTAAGACTCTGATTAGAGATGTACTACTGTACCCACAATGCCCTCAGACCGGTCCTTATAGTGCCCCGGGTGCTACCGACCAATGCCCTAACTTGCACCCGGAACCCACCATGCATTCACTCACAACCACAACTCATCACCGACAGAATTCCAAGGATAAGAATAACGGGCATAATATAGTAGAACTATGTTTCTACGACTCATCTTTATCCTATAGCAATCGTGTCAATACATTGGACACTAGCTAATAATACTAATCATATGGTGACAAGGAGGTTAGGCGAGATAGCATGGCTTGGGTTGCACATCAAGGTCTGGGGATCCTAAATAAATATATTTTAAGGGTTTCATTTGACTAATGCATGTATACCCTATGTGTTTTAGCGATAGTTTAATAAAACATGGGTTCAATATGCTCAAAAGATTGGTTTGGTGACTTGCCTTGTTCAGCGAATGGGGAGGGAGGAACTTCCGGGTAATATTTCGGCTCCTCGGCGGCGTCGTAGTCTTCCCATTATAAATAAAATAAAATACAACATTCAATCAAACAATATAACATCACACAACAAGCACATAGGTTTAAATTGGTTTAATTGAATGAAAACCAAGTTGTTAAGTTTCTGAAATTTACTTTACAAATATTTTAAAATGAATTATAATGAAATGTTGTCCTTTGTAAAAAGGGGTTTTAAATGTGAATAATCTCATTTTAAGTTTTCTAAATAATTTAAAACGAAAGGTTCAGAGAAAACTTAATGGTTGCATTATATTAACAAGGAATGAATAAATATAATTTTTTACTGAAATTTAAATAATAGAGTTTGTATTTTTAACATAAGGGTATTTGAATGCTTTAATGAATAAGAATGAAATATTCAAAGTAAACATACTGTTTTTATTGTACTAACGTGTAGAGAATAAAATTACAGAATTTCTGGAATTGAAATGATAATTTTTGGAGTTCAAATGCGCGAGATATGAATTTTACAAGTTTAGAACAGTTTCTGGAATTTAATTTAAATTCAAAATAGCCTTGGGTCCACGGTGAGCTAGGCCCACGGTGAACCCGCTCACTGTGCGCGTGGTCTGGCCCAATCTGGACCGTTGGATCCAGATCCAACGCGCGAGGACGAGGCGGGGGAGTTATCGCGGACGGCTGAGATTAAAACATCGAACCGGTATGCGATGAACGACTCATATTAAACATGGGTTATTATAACTAACGGACGTGCGAGATTAAAACATACCCCTTCGCTGCAGATCCGACGGCGCAGATTAAACCACACATGGGATTTAATCGGTACCGTTAGATCTAGATCGCACGACCAGGATCAAATCTGACATGGCACGGGTACTCGACCCGTGCCGGTCGTCTTCTCCGGCGACGGCGAGCGGGCCAGAGGCCACGGCGGGCTACGACGATCCTAGCTGGGCCTAGAATTGGAAAGAGGACGCCTAGGGGATGACGGGGGTACCTTCACGGCGGTCCAAGGTCGACGGAGTGCGGTTTGCGGCGAGGGTAGACGACGGAGTGGTTCGGGTTCCTCGTCGGCGATGGTGTTCCGGCGGGGTTCGTCGCGGTGGAGGGGTGGCCGAGGTTGGCGAGGTCCTTGCGGTCACAATGGTGCGGTCGGCGAGGATGGGAGAGGTCACCGGCGACGGCGAGTGGTGACCGGAGTGTGGGCGGCGGTGGTGCGCTAAAAACCGAAGTGCAAGTGCTCTATTCGTTCTCGCAGCGAGTGAGCATGGGGGATCAAACGCGGACGGTCAGGGGGTTTAAACAGGGCCACCGGCGGAGCTCGCATGCAAGGAAAGCCGAGGGAGGGCCTTAACTCGCCGGCGAGGGCTCGGCCATGCACGCGTAGCACAATCCCGGGGCGTAATCGTGAGGTTTAACGAGGGGAAACGGTCGGCCGGGCGCGGGGGACCGTTTAATGGCGATGGATTAAAGAGGGGGCCAGCGAGGCGGATCCGAGGCAGGGGTCGTCGGCCGGCGCAATTTGGGGGCGGTGGCGGGAGGTAGATGACGGATCCGACATGTGGGCCGAGGCGGTGCAGCGGGCGCGAGCGCACGAGGGCTGGTGGCTGACGGGTGGGGTCGGGCTCGGCCGCGAGACGGGGTCGATTGGCGCCGACAGGTGGGGTCCGGATGTCAGTCTAAGGCATGCGGGGTAACGGGCTGGGCCGGCCGGGAGAGAGAGAAAGGGAGGGGGAGGCCCATTACTGCTTAAAAGGTTTCCTGATTAAAAATAATTGCAGAAAATGGATTATAATATTTGGGCTACTTCCAAGGTTGATAAAAATTTGTAAAAATTCTCAAAAATATATCTTGGCCTTGGGATCATATGCAAAATTTTCTAGCCCCTGGTTTTGTCATTTCATCTAGGTTCTAATTCAAAAAGTTTAAGGAGGGCATTAAAGGTATTTCCAAATAAATAATTCCAGGAAATTAGATTAAATAATATTTTTATTTCTCTGGAAATTTGGGGTGTTACAAACCTATCCCCCTTATAAAGAATCTCATCCTCGAGATTGGAATGCTACTCGAATAGCTCAGGGTATTAGGCTTTCAGCTCGTCTTCTTTTTCCCATGTAGCCTCTTCGGCGAGGTGGTTGTCCCACTGAACCTTGTAGAAGTGAACCACACGGCTCCTGGTTACTCTTTCCTTAGTTTCCAAGATCTTAACGGGTTTCTCGATGTAGGTCAAGTCCTCTTGGACGTTGAGTTGTTGGAGGTCAGCTTGCTCGGCGGGCACATGAAGACACTTCTTCAGCTGAGAGACGTGGAACACATCATGAACTCTTGCCAAGGAAGGAGGCAGTTCCAGCTGGTATGCCACTTCCCCTTGCCATCGGAGGATCTGAAAAGGTCTGACATAGCGGGGTGCTAGCTTGCCTTTCATGCTGAACCTTTGAGTGCCACGGAGGGGAGTGACTCGGAGATAGACATAATCACCCTCCTCAAAGGTTAGGTCTCTTCGACGGTTATCGGCGTAGCTCTTTTGTCGGGACTGGGCTATTTTCAATCTGTCCCTGATGATCTTGACCTTCTCTTCAGCTTCTCTCAATATATCTGTCCCAAACAGCTGCGACTCTCCGGTCTGATCCTAGAGCAGCGACGTTCTGCACTTACGGCCATAAAGTGCTTCGAACGGGGACATTTGTAGGCTGGCTTGATAGCTGTTGTTGTAGGAGAACTCCGCGTAGGGCAAGTTCTTGTCCCACATTCCGCCAAAGTCTAGAGCGCAAGCTCTAAGCATATCTTCCAATATCTGGTTAACCCTTTCGGTTTGACCATCGGTCTGTGGATGATAGGCGGTGCTAAAGTTCAGCCGGGTGCCGAGTTCCTCTTGAAGGTTCTTCCAAAACTTAGAGGTAAACTGACTCCCACAGGTCAGATACAATCTTCTTAGGAACTTCGTGTAGGCACACGATCCGGGTCATATACAACTCGGCCAACTTGGCGACGGTGTAAGTTGTCTTGACGGGGATGAAGTGAGCCACCTTGGTGAGTCGGTCGATGATCACCCAGATAGAATCATGACCAGCTTGGGTCCGGGGCAGTCCCGTGATGAAGTCAATCTCTATCTCTTCCCACTTCCATTCGGGGACCTTGAGGGGTTGTAGGAGCCCAGCAGGTCTTTGATGCTCTGCCTTGACTCGCCGGCATGTGTCGCACTTGGCCACATACTCAGCTATTTCCCTTTTCATGCTGACCCACCAATATTTTTCCTTCAGGTCTTGATACATCTTGGTACTCCCGGGGTGTATGGAGTATAGAGTATCATGGGCTTCTTGAAGGATGAGGGTCTTCAACTCAGGCTTGTCGGGTACGCATATCCGGTCTCCGAACCAGATTGTACCGTGTTCGTCCTCGGAGAATCCGGGGGCTTTACCCTTCCACATGTTCTGTTGGATCTCCAAGATGTCTGGGTCTTCCTTCTGCTTTTCTCGGATCTGGTCTATCAAGACAGGCCTAGACTCCAAAGCAGCGAGGTACGCTCGGGTGGTGATCCCTAAATTCAGCCTTTCCATTTCTTTGTAAAGCAAAGGGGCTTGGTCCTGTACCATGATGGCATTGCAGTACCCTTTTCGACTAAGGGTGTCTGCCACCACGTTTGCCTTGCCTATATGATAATGGATGCCCAAGTCGTAATCCTTGATGAGTTCCAACCATCTCCTTTGTCTGAGGTTCAGGTCCGGTTGGGTGAATATGAACTTGAGGCTCT
This sequence comes from Zizania palustris, assembly GCA_019279435.1. Lineage (NCBI taxonomy): Eukaryota > Viridiplantae > Streptophyta > Magnoliopsida > Poales > Poaceae > Zizania > Zizania palustris. The sequence goes on from JAAALK010000289.1 coordinate 45,872,837, forward strand.
TGTGGTCGGTGAAGACCTCACACCGATTCCCCACAAGGTAATGTCTCCATATCTTCAAGGCATGAACCACGACTGCTGACTCTAGGTCGTGGGTTGGGTAGTTCACCTCATGCGGCCTCAGCTGTCGGGAGGCGTAAGATATAACCTTCCTTCTTGCATTAAGACACATCCCAATCCTTGATGAGAGGCATCACAGTAGACGTGGAAGTCTTTCTGGATGTCTGGCAGAGTCAGAATAGGTGCTGACATGAGCTTCTTCTTGAGGGTTTGGAAGCTTTCTTCACAATCGGGGGTCCATTCAAACTTTACTTCTTTTGTAGTAGTCTGGTCATAGGCTTGGTGATCTTCGAAAAATTCTCGATGAACCGACGGTAGTATCCGGCCAATCCGAGAAAACTCTGGATCTTGGTTACGATCGTGGGCTGCAGCCAGTTGGTCACTGCTTCCACGGTGGTTGGGTCCACTGCTATTCCTCTGGCAGATATGACATGACCGAGGAATTTCACCTATGATGACCAAAACTCGCACTTGCTGTATTTGGCGTACAGTTGCTGCTCCCTTAGCTTTTCGAGGGTCAGACGGAGGTGGGTTTCATGTTCTTCCTTGGTCTTGGAGTAGACGAGGATATCGTCGATGAATACAACGATGAACTTATCCAAGAACTCCATGAATATATTGTTCATCATGTTCATGAAAAAGGCCAGGGCATTCGTGAGTCCGAACGACATCACAGTATTTGGAAGGCAATCTTGGGTATGTCCTCTTCTCTAATCCTCAATTGGTGATAACCTGACCTAAGGTCAATCTTGGAAAATACCGAGGATCCTTTCAGTTGATCGAACAGGTCGTCGATCCGAGGCAATGGGTACTTGTTCTTGATGGTTACGTCGTTCAGGGCTCTATAGTACACGCACATCCTTTTGGTCTTGTCCTTCTTCATGGCGAAGATGACCGGTGCACCCCAGGGTGAGGTACTTGGCCAGATGTACCCTTTCTGCTCTAGGTCTTTGATGTTGCTCTTGACTTCGGCTAATTCATTGGCAGCCATCCGGTATGGGCTCTTGGAGATTGGAGTGGTCCCGGGGACAAGTTCGATTCAGAATTCGATGTCCCGCTTGGGAGGCATTCCTAGAAGGTCTTCTGGGAAGACGTCCATGAACTCCTTGACGATGGGCACTTCTTCAAGAGCTAGAGAGTGAAGAGATGCTCCAGGGGGTTTGCGGCTGGTCATCCGAAAAGTGACGGCTTCACCTTCGGGGTTGGTTACGGATACGGACTTGTTGGCACAGTCGATTACTCCCTTGTGCTTCATCAACCAATCCATCCCTAGGATGAGGTCGAGTCCGGTGCACTTAATGAGGGCTGGCTCGGCCGAGAACAATACTCCTTGTATCTCTATCTTAACCTTAGGACTGTATAGGTGGGCTAAGGTTTTATTGCCTGGAGTGGCAATCATCATGGGAACTGATAGAGGGAGTACTTCCAAGTCGTTGGTTTTCGCAAAATCTTCCGAGATGAAAGAGTGTGTTGCTCCATAGTCAAATAATATTATAGCTGGTACGGAATTTGGGTAAACGTACCGAGCACGACTTCAGGAGCCTCCTGAGCTTCCTCCGCGGTGATGTGGTTGACGCGGGCACGAACCACCTGGTTGGGTGCCGCGCCTTGGGGCTGCTTGGGGTGAGGACACTAGTGCGAATATTGCCCTTCCTTACGGTAGTTGAAGCAGACGACCGACCTCCCTTGGCGATCCTTCAAGACTAGAGCCTTGGTGGCGGACGTCGGATGAGCGGCCGGAGCTGGTGGAGCGGGGTGGGGATGCCCGGCGCTGGATCCACCGGTGGCGTAAGGCGGCCTGTAGGCGGGCCGAGGATGGTAGGCGGGCGCTGGTGGCGGAGGGACGAAGCGGGGCCTTGAGGATTCACCTGTTGATGCTTGAAGGCGATCATCTTCCTCTTCTTGAGGTCCAACTTGTTTTGCTCAGTCTCTTGGATGAGCGCTTTATTCACTAGACATTGGAAGTTGGCGTAGTCGGTCGTGACGAGCTGGATGGATAGCTCATCCTTAAGTCGCTGGAGGAACTTAGCCTGGCGGAGGGCGTCGGTCCGCACTTCCTCTGGCGCGTAGCGAGCCAGACGGTTGAATTCATGGAGATACTCCATGACGGTCCGGTTGCCCTGCTGCAGGTCCCGGAACTCCCGCTGCTTCACCACGATGACTTCCGGCGGGGACGTGGGCGGCACGGAAGGCGATGGTGAACTCCGCCCATGTCACCACGTGGTCCTCTGGCTGGGACTCATGGTAGTTGTCCCACCACTCTGTGGCGGGACCCTGGAGCTGGTGAGTGGCGAAGGCCACTCGCTCCCGGTCGGTGCAATGGAGGAGATCCAACTTCTTCCCTATGGTGCGGAGCCAATCTCTGGCCTCCATGGGGTTGATGGTGCTAGAGAATATTGGGGGACGCACATGCAGGAACTCCGATAGTTGGGGAGCGGGTGCTTTGCTGGTGCGCGAGGGGCAGGCTCCACATTCTGCAGCCGGTCCAACTGAGCCTGTTGGTGCTGCATCTGAGTGAGGAGGGTGATGATCAGCTGGTTTTGATTCGCCATCATCTCCGCCAAGGTGGGGTGGTTGGCGGATGGCGATCCAGTCTGTCGCGGGCCCGTTGCGCCCCAGTTGGGCACAACACCTTCGGGCAAGCCATGGCTTCCTCCTTCTCCATTGTTGGAGCCGGTGTTCTGGTTGTCGACCATCTTCTGAACATAAGATGTTTTAAGACGATGAAACAATATCAGCAATCAAAATAGCCCATGGGGCTCACATATATATATCGGTGGTATAAAAAGTTTATTACAATCAAGCTCTTATTTTACTCTACCTACAACACAAGTTGTTGTAGATAGCACCATACACATAAAATTATTATAACTCAAACAATGGTAGCTAGCGCCTACTCGCCACCGGAGGCGGTCTCCGTGCTCTCGGAACCACGAGGATGCGGATCCCGAGGGATGGTGGGCTCGAGAAAATTCTCGATGATGTGGTCGAGACGAGGCTGGGGCGTGGTGCAGGGGCACTGGTGGTGGATGGTCCGGCGGTGGAGGGATGTGGCGGGATCCTCTTGGGACGAGGGGCAGGCTCACGGATGGGCTTCCTCTTCCTCGGGAGGAGGGGAACCATCTCCGCGATGTCTTTTTGCTGCTGCATAATCTTGTGCTAGCAACTCGCCGTTCTGTTGGATCAAGTTCTTCATCTCTTCACGAAGAAACTCAACCGCCTCATGGTGCTCGTCGGTGTCGAGCACCGCCTCAGTATGGAGGTCGTCCATGGCCTGAAGAAGACGCGACTGTCGGGCCATGACCAGATCACGAATGGAGTGAACTCCGATGTAGATACTACGGTGGGCGCCGGGAGTGCGCTTCGGCACAAGCTAGAAAGACGAGTTTTGAAGACGATCATCATAGATCATCCTCAACTCCATAAGGGCCTGGAGGGCAACTCGTTGGCACGCGACGTCGAAAGTCGGGCCCCCAAGTGTGGTGGTGTAGGGCGGCAGGTGCTCTCTGGAGCCGTGGACGGTGAGGGAGACGTCGCAAGGCCCGACGAATTCTTCCACGTATACCCCCTGGAATTCGGGCTTCAAGAGGAACCCGAGGAAGGTGAGCATCATACGGAGCTCCCTGACAAAGCCCTCGAAATGGCGGCAGTAGCTGTGCACTTAGTAGATAGGCATCTACAAAAACAACAAGTTGAAGAAAAGTGAGGAGAGGAACAAAGTTTATAAAGTATGTTTTTGAGAAATAATTTTCTGTAGCTATGGGCTAGGCTGGTCCGTTTGGCTTCCTACAGTCAAGTCGGCTCTGATACCATCTTGTGGCGCCCCGATTTATCGAAATCGGAACATTATTGAATTTCATAAGAAAAACAATAATACAAGAGGTTCATCATGCGACAATCGTACATACTACAAGTATTCATGGTGCGCAGACCATATTTATTACATCAGAATAAAAATTAAATAAGAAAATAAAAGCATGACGAACGCCCTCTTTAGGATCTTCTCTTAACTGGGTCGCTACTCCAGACCATCCTCGTAGTGGGCATCCTCTGAAGTGTGTCCAACGGGTATGAATACAAAAAGCACTCAACAAGCCACCGCAGATGCAAATAATAATGCAAGGTAATAACAATGGAAGGATAATGGCAAAAGTGCGGAAAAGTACATTTTCAGTTATTGCATTTAGTGTAGTCAATTTTTATCATGCGGAATAATAAACATGAACATCAATAACTTCATCTAACTCGAGGAGTACATTTTACCTCCTCGCACAATAGTCCTTACATGTCAAACCATCATGCACATACATATCAAAAGTAAACTAACTATGGGATGTCACGCAACCCGCCCTTGACCGTGGGCTCGGCTTTTCAAAAAGATTTAAGACTCTGATCAGAGATGTACTACTGTACCCACAAGGAACGCACTCATCCCAAACACCAAAGTGTAACGAGATGACCCATACCACGGGAACTCGTTCCAAAACCTTAGCATGAATGCTCCATGCGATAACCACCCGCTCTAGGTTTCGCCGGCGCGCCGGGCCGCATCTCGGCTAACGTCGCACCCCCTTTTGCGCCACATTGGTACAAGCCACCCGTAGGTGCTGCTTGACCCATCTCCAAATGGTGGCCTCGGTTTGGAACACTCCATACCTTAGTTAGAACTTACCCATTAGACTTGTGGTTAGTACGGAAGTGTATTGCAATGGATCCCTCAGACCGATCCTTATAGTGCCCCGGGTGCTACCGACCAATGCCCTAGCTTGCACCCGGAACCCACCATGCATTCACTCACAACCACAACTCATCACCGATAGAATTCCAAGGATAAGAATAACGGGCATAATATAGTAGAACCATGTTACTACGACTCATCTTTATCCTATAGCAATCGTGTCAATACATTGGACACTAGCTAATAATACTAATCATATGGTGACAAGGAGTTTAGGCGAGATAGCATGGCTTGGGTTGCACATCAAGGTCGGGGGATCCTAAATAAATATATTTTAAGGGTTTCATTTGACTAATGCATGTATACCCTATGTGTTTTAGCGATATTTTAATAAAACATGGGTTCAATATGCTCAAAAGATTGGTTTGGTGACTTGCCTTGTTCAGCGAATGGGGAGGGAGGAACTTCCGGGTAATATTCCGGCTCCTCGTCGGCGTCGTAGTCTTCCCATTATAAATAAAATAAAATACAGCATTCAATCAAACAATATAACATCACACAACAAGCACATAGGTTTAAATTGGTTTAATTGAATGAAAACCAAGTTGTTAAGTTTCTGAAATTTACATTACAAATAATTTAAAATGAATTATAATGAAATGTTGTCCTTTGTAAAAAGGGGTTTTAAATGTGAATAATCTCATTTTAAGTTTTCTAAATAATTTAAAACGAAAGGTTCAGAGAAAACTTAATGGTTGCATTATATTAACAGGGAATGAATAAATATAAATTTTTACTGAAATTTAAATAATAGAGTTTGTAAAGTAATGGAAAGAGGACGCCTAGTGTAGCGCCCCGATTTATCAAATCGAGACATTATTGAATTTCAGAAGAAAAACAATAATACAAGAGGTTCATCATGCGACAACGTACATACGACAATATCCATGGTACGCAGACCATATTTATTACATCAAAGTTTTAGTAAAACAGTAATAAAAATAATTAGAAAGCGGCATGACGAACATCTCCTTCAGGATCTTTCTTCTCGACTGGGTCGCTACTCCAGACCGTCTTCATAGTAAGCGTCCTCTGTGGGGTCCAACGGGTATGAGTACAAAAAGTACTCAACAAGCCACCGCAAAATGCAAGTAGTAATGCAGGATAATCAACAAGGAAGGGTAATGGCTAACATTGCGGAAAAGTACAGTTTTAGTTATTGCATTTAGTGTAATCACATTTTAATTATGCGGAAAAGTAAACATGAATATCAACAACATAACCTAACTCGAGGAGTACGTTTTACCTCCTCGCACAACAGTCCTTACATGTCAATCCATCATGCACATACATGTCCAAAGTAATCTAACTATGGGATGTCACGCAACCCGCCCTTAACCGTGGGCTCGGCTTTTCGAAAAGATTTAAGACTCTGATCAGAGATGTACTACTGTACCCACAAGGCACGCACTCATCCCAAACGAGATGACCCATACCACGGGAACTCGTGCCAAAACCTCGGCATGAAATGCTCCAAGCGATAACCACCCGCTCTAGGTTTCGCCGGCGCGCCGGGCCGCATCCCGGCTAACGTCACACCCCCTTTTGCGCCACATTGGTACAAGTCACCCGCAGGTGCAACTTGACCCATCTCCAAATGGTGGCCTCGGTTTGGAACAATCCATACCTTAGTTAGGACTTACCCACTAGACTTGTGGTTAGTACGTAAGTGTATTGCAACGGATCCCTCAGACCGGTCCTTATAGTGCCCCGGGTGCTACCGACCAATGCCCTAGATTGCACCCGGAACCCACCATGCATTCACTCATAACCACAACTCCAACACCGACAGAATTCCATAGATAAGAAACAATGGGGATCATATAGTAGAACCATGTACTACGACTCATTTTTATCCTATAGCGATCGTGTCGATACATTGGACACTAGCTAATAACATTTATCATATGGTGACAAGGAGTTTAGGCTAGAGAGCATGGCTTGGGTTGCACATCAAGGTCAGGGGATCCTAAATAAATATATTGTAAGGGTTCATTTGACTAATGCACATATAACCTATGTGTTTTAGCGATAGTTTAATCAAACATGGGTTCAATATGCTCAAAAGATTGGTTTGGTGACTTGCCTTGTTCAGCAAAGGGAGAGGGAGGGACTTCGGGGAAGTACTCCGGCTCCTCGGCGGCGTCGTAGTCTTTTTGATAAAGTAAAGTAAAATAAAAAGAACACAACATTCAATCAAACAATATAACATTACATTATAAGCACATAAGTTAAAGTTGGTTTGATTATAAATAAAATAAATTCAATGGTTAAAGTTCTGTGGTTTATTTCATAAATATATTTTAAAGGAATTAAAGAGTTGTACTTTTTAGAAAAGGGTGTTTAAATGTGATTATTGCCATATTAAATTCTCAAATAAATGTGAAATGAAAATTTCATGTTAATTTGATGGTTTTCAGTAAATGGACAGAATGGAAATAAATCTAAATTTTTCTGAAGTTTAAACATTTGAATTTATATTTTAATCCTAAAGGCATTTGAATATTCATTTGAACAAACATGAAAAAGTCAAAGTAAACCTACTGTTTTTATTGCATAAACATGTAGAGAATAATATTATGAATTTTCTGAAATTGGAATGGCAATTTTTAGAGTTCAAATGCAATAGATATGAATTTTACAAGTTTAAAAGCATTTCTGAAATTCATTTTCAATTTTTAAACCCCTCGGGTCCACGGTGAGCCAGGCTCACGGTGAACCCGCGCACTGTGCGCGTGCGCCGGGTCGATCTAGACCGTCGGATCCAGATCCAACGCGTGCAGGCGAGGCGGGGCGCGTAAGTTGACGTGGACGGCCAGGATTAAAACGTGCGAAAGGGTATAACGTGGACGCACGAGATTGAGTCAAGGCTTTTAAAAGCGATCAACGGCCCAGATGGCCTGGTACCCCTTTGACCGGATGAAGGGCGGAGATTAAATCCCGTAGGGCTTTAATCAGACCACCCCGATCGCGATCGTGCGGCCAGGATGAAATCCGGCACGACACACGCTTAGGGGGTTGTACCCCCTTTCGTCTCCGGCGACGGCGGGGTTCAGGTGCGGCAGCGACGGCGCCGACGAGGGGGCTAGGCCCTAGTTCTATGCAAAAGTGGAAAGAGGAGGCCATGGCGGTCACGACGGTACCTTCGACGGCGATGAAGGGCGGCGGACGGCGATCGGCGGCGAGGGTAGACGCGAAGGGCTTCTCGGGTACTCGACGGTGGTGGGGATCCGGCGATCTCCTTGGCCAGCGAAGGTGTGGCCGAGGTAGGGGCGGTCCTTGCGGTCGCAGAGGTGCGGTCGACGAGGACGGAGGGGTACTCCGGCGACGGCGATCGACGGCTGGTGAACGGGCGGCGGTGTTGCGCTAAAAACCGGGTGGAGGGCGTTCTGATCGTGCTCGAGGCGAGTGGGCGTGGGGGTCGGACGCGGCGGAGGCCGGGGGGTTAAATAGGACGTTGGAGGGGGCTCGCATGCAAGGAAAGCCGAGGAGGGCTTTACTCACCGGCGAAGGCGCGACCATGCGAGTGAAGGCGATCCAGGGACTTAAACGCGCGCCTTAACGCGCTTAATTGACCGGTGGGCCTCGGGGAAGTTAAGGCCGGCCTCGGTTTAACGGAAGGGGGAGCCGGCGAGCGGATCCGAGGCGAGGTCGTCGGCCAGCGCGATTAGGGGGGGGGTTGGCGCGAGGTTGATGACGAAGCTGACAGGCGGGGGTCACTGGCCAGCGGGCGCGGGTGCGCGAGGGAGAGAGCTGACGGGTGGGGCCGAGGCGTCGGGCGCGCGCGCGAGGGGAGGCAGTCGGCGCCGACAGGTGGGGTCAGGCTGTCAGCCTAAGTCGAGCGCGGGTGATGGGCTGGGCCGGCCGGGAGAGAGAGAAGGGAGGGGAGGGAGCCCGTTACTGTTTTAAAGCATTTCTGAATAAAAATAATTCCAGGAAATAGATTAAAATCTTAGGGCTACTTCAAAGGTTGGTAAAAATTTATAAAAATTCTCAAAAATATATTTTGGTCTTAGGATCATATACAAAAAGTTTCACCTCCTAGTTTGGCCATCTACTCTATGTTGTAGTTCAAAAGGGTATAAAAGGGTATTAAAAGTATTTTAGAAATATATATTCTAGGAAATTGAATTTAATAATATTTTTATTGTATTGAAAATTTGGGGTGTTACAAACCTATCCCCCTTACAAAGAATCTCGTCCTCGAGATTGGAACGCTAATCGAATAACTTGGGATATTGGGCTTTCAGTTCGTCTTCTTTTTCCCAAGTGGCTTCTTCGGCGGGATGGTTGTTCCATTGAACCTTGCAGAAGCGAACGATGCGGCTTCTGGTTACTCTCTCCTTGGTTTCCAAGATCTTGATGGGTTTCTCTATGTAGGTCAAGTCCTCCTGGACATTGAGCTGCTGAAGGTCGGCTTGCTCGGTGGGTACACGGAGGCACTTCTTCAGCTGAGAGACATGGAACACATCATGAACTCCTGCCAAGGATGGAGGCAGTTCAAGTTGATATGCCACTTCTCCTTGTCGTCGGAGGATCTGGAAAGGTCCGACGTAGCGGGGCGCTAGTTTGCCTTTCATGTTGAACCTTTGAGTGCCACGGAGGGGAGTGACTCGGAGATAGACATAATCGCCCTCCTCAAAGGCTAGGTCTCTTCGACGGTTGTCAGCATAACTCTTTTGTCGGGATTGGGCTGCCTTCAATCGGTTTCTTATGATCTTAACCTTCTCTTCGGCTTCTCTCAATAGGTCTGTCCCAAACAGTTGCGACTCTCCGGTTTGATCCCAGAGCAACGGCGTTCTGCACTTACGTCCATAGAGTGCTTCGAACGGGGACATTTGCAGGCTGGCTTGATAGCTGTTGTTGTAGGAGAACTCTGCATATGGTAAGTTCTTGTCCCACATTCCGCCAAAGTCTAGAGCACAAGCTCTAAGCATATCTTCCAGTATCTGGTTGACCCTTTCGGTTTGACCGTCAGTCTGTGGATGATAGGCGGTGCTAAAGTTCAGTCGGGTGCCGAGTTCCTCTTGAAGGTTCTTCCAAAACTTGGAGGTAAACTGACTCCCGCGGTCAGATACAATCTTCTTAGGAACTCCGTGAAGGCACACGATCCGGGTCATATACAACTCAGCCAACTTGGCGACGGTGTAAGTTGTCTTGACCGGAACGAAGTGAGCTACCTTGGTGAGTCGGTCGACGATCACCCAGATAGAATCATGACCAGCTTGGGTCCTGGGCAGTCCCGTGATGAAGTCCATTCCTATCTCTTCCCACTTCCATTCAGAGACCTTGTGTAACACCCCAAGAAATAAAAACAATTAAAATAAACGAAAAACATTATTTAAATCATTTCTTGATTTACTTATTAAAGGAAAATCATAAAAGAACCCAAATAAAGCCAAACAAAGAGAAATACACAAAATATGGACCTGAAAATTTTATGAGATGAACTAGAGACTAAGATATAATTTCAGGAATTTTTACAAATTTTTATCAACAGTGATTCAACCCTTTATCAAATAAATGAATTACTGGATTTATTTTAAATCAGAAAAGAATTAAAATCCTTATTGGGCCTCAACCTTCAAAGTGACCGAGCCCAGCCCAGTCCAAATCGCCAGCCACCGACATGTGGGACCCGCCTGTCGGCGCGTTCCCCCGCTTCCCTCTCTCCCACCGCGCCCCGCCTGACCCCACATGGCAGTCTCACACCACCGCCTCCCTCTCTCTGACAGTCGTGGCCCGCCTGTCGGCCCTTCCTTTTCTGTTTCGCCCACTGACAGGTGGGGGCCACCTATCAGGTGCTTCATCTCCGATGGAAGGGGATCACCCCCTTCCTTCCTCCCCGCGATCACCTTCGGTTTTTCACCGCCGGCCGCCCGCGATCGCCCGGATCACCCACGGATCGCCTTCCTCGCACCCCACCGCCTCCCTTCCATCCCTGAGCCACGCGTTTTCACGCCTAAGGAAGCTAGCCCGAAGCTTTTGGAAAGGGATCGCCGGAGCTCACGGGAGCCCTCGGTTCCCTGCCATCCAGACGCCGGCGACCCCCTATAAAAACCCCCCTGCGGCTACCGCCCTCAGCCCACACCCTCTCAGCCACCCTAAAGCAAAAACAGAGCACCGCCGCCTTCTTTTCGGCCTTCAGTTCTGCTTCGCCTCCGGCGAGCCCTCGCCGTCGATCCCGGCCTCCTCCGCCCTAGCCACCGCCACCATCGGGTCCGCCGTCGTCCACCCGTCCTCGGCCACGCCTCCATCGGCCATGAAGACCGCCGGATCGCCGTCGCCGTCAACCACCCGAACCCCTCCGCCGTCTACGCTCGCCGCCGGTCGCTTCCGGACCACCTTCTTCGCCGCCTAAGGTATCATCATGATCCCCATCTCCTCCGCGTTCCATTTTCGCCGTTAGATATTCCCTTAGGTGCTCGCCACCGCCGTCGCCACCACACCCGAGCCCCACCATCGCCGGAGACGAAGGGTAGTTACCCCCTCCGACGCGTGCCGTGCCGTACGGGCTCTCGGCCGCTCGATCTGCGGTGAACGGCTAGGATTAGATCCCCTGTTGACTTAATCTGGGGCGTCCATCGGGTCAAAGCGGTATCGAGGTCTCTCGGCCGTCGATCGCAACTTAAAGTGCTAGAGCGATCTGGTGCGTCCACGCGTACCCCTTCGCTCCGTTTTAATCCTGGCCGTCCGTTGCCACTTAAACCCCTCCGCCTTGCACCTGGCCGCCGGATCCAGATCCAACGGCTCTGGATCAACCGGTCCACGCGCACAGTGGCGCAGTCCACCGTGGGCCTGGCTCACCGTGGACCAGAGCCCATTTTCCAGTTTAAATAAAATGCAGAAAATAGTTTAAACTTCAAAAATTCATAACTTGCTCATTTTAACTCCAAATTTCACCATTCTAATTTTGTTAAATCTAGAATAATATTCTCTACACATTAATGCCATAAAAACAGTATGTTACTGTTACTCAAAATATTTTTAATAAATAAATGAATAAAAACCCCTTAGGGATAAATTATTAATTCAGAAAAATAAAATAGAAAGCCCTAAGAAAATTAAGTTTACTATTTATTCACCAAACATCAGAATATTAAAACTTTATTCCACACAACAAAACCAAAATATATATGTTTATTATTTGGTGGATTTTTATCTGTTTATTGAATGTATTGTTTATTTTTCCGTATCGAGAAGACTACGAGTTCGTCGAGGAGCAGGAGTTCTACCCCGAGGTTCCTCCATCCCCCTTTGCTGATCAAGGCAAGTCATCGACCACCTCTGTGGAAACAGTTGATCATTATTGAGCCCATGATTTAATGAATTATCGCTATAACTCATAGGTTAATATTGCATTAGTCAAAGATCAAGCCCTACACTTATATTTATTAGATCCCCAGTCCTTGTGTGCAAACCCAAGCCATGCTTATTGAGCCTTAACTCCTTGTCACTCTACGAATATTATATTAGCTAGTGCCCAATGTATCGGCACAACTGCTATAGGATATAAAGAATGAGTCGTAGAGTAGATGGATTCTGGTATATGAAATACCCTGTTATTCTTGTCTCTGGACTCTGTTGGAGTTAGGCATGTTATAAGTATGGTGGGTTCCGGGTGCAAGCTCGGGTTTTGGTATGTCGCACTCGGGGCACTATAAGGACCGGTCTGCGAGATCTGTTGCAAAGAACTTCCGTACCAACCACAAGTCTAATGGGTAAGTCCTAACTGGAAGTATGGAACACTCCGGCTCTCAGTACCATAGTGGAGGGGGCAAGGGGCTAGCCCTCAGGGCGCCTTGTACCGACGATGGCTCAAGGGGGGGCATTGTGGAAACTCGACATGGCGAGACACGGTACGAAACCTATAAGAGGGTGCTATTGAGTTGGGGGAGACCATATGGAAGGTTTTGGCACGAGTTCCCATGAAATGGGTCATCTCGTTACACTTTGGTGTAAGTGATGAGTGCGTGCCTTGTGGGTACAGTGGTACATCTCTGATCAGAGTAAAAACAATCTTTTCGAAAAGCCGAGCCCACGGTCAAGGACGGGTTGTGTGACTACTCGCAGTTAGTTTACAATTGTTTGAATGGATGAGTTATTCATGGCATGTAAGGACTGTTGTGCGGGGAGGTAAAACGTACTCCTCGAGTTAGAAGATGATGATGCATTCACATGTTTACCTTTCTGTACTAATAAACTGCTCACATTTAATGCTTTACAAATATGCTGCTTCCGCAAAACTAGCCACTATCTCCCTTGGTATTATCTTGCATTATATTTGCATTCGGTGGCTTGCTGAGTACATCTGTACTCACCCCGTTGACTTACACCATCAGAGCCCGTCTACTACGAGGAGGATGAAGGTCTGGAGTAGCAACCCAGTCAAGGCGAGACTGGAAGGAGGCGTTCATCTAGGACCCTTGATTTTATTAGTTTCTCTTCACTTTCATTCACTTTTGTATTAATGCGGTCTACGAACCGTGAATGATTGCCCGTATTGTACGTGGTCGCTTGATGAACGTCTTGGTTTATTGATTTTCCATGGAATTTCAATAAAAGTCCTGATTTATTAAATCGGGGCGCGACACCTTGAGAGGTTGAAGAAGTCCGACAGGCCTCTGATGCTCTGCCTTGACTCGCCGGCATGTGTCGCACTTGGCCACTGAGAAACCAAGGGTGGTTTCGGTGTTTGTGATGAGTGATTGACAGGATTATTTACCCTCTGTTCGAAGGGTACCTCCGAAGGGTGTTCGGAGGTGTTTCACCGAAGGGTGTTCGGTGTTTGCTTGCTGCAGCTGTACAGCGGAGTGTGCTTGTCGGAGGGGTCCGGCAGTACACGATGACTGGATTCGTACCGATGGCTTCGGTACTTTGGGCGGTACACCGGAGTGTGTGCCGAAGGTTGCTAACCCGGAGAGGTCTCCGGAGTACTGGATACACTTGTCTGCTTGTCGGTGGTGCGCAGGGACTTCGGAGGCGACGGACAGGGTTCGAGCCAGGTGAACCTGGGTCAAGCGGGTGGCTTGATGCCAGGGGAGCGGGGAGCTCCGTCACGGTGGCTGCGAAGGTGGTCCGGGTCGGTCCTCAGGTCGAGGCGTGCCAAGTGAAGGCAGAGAGTGCGGAGCGTGGCTCCGGCTGAAGGTACTCCGAGACAAAAGTCCTCGGAGGTGAGACACTTCGAAGGTACTCCGGATGGAGTGATTTCGAAGTTGGTGGACCAAGTCCTCTGCGGAGGCAAGGAGTTCGAAGTGTGCTCCGGAGGGAGACACTCGAAGGTTGCCCGACGAAGGTCTCAGAAGTCGAGGTGCATCGAAGGCATGGTCCGGGTGAGGCTCGTCGAGGAGTGTGCTCGGGAAGAGGCACTGCGACGGAGTGCTCATAGAATGCTTCATGCGGAGACCTTGGACGAAGGAGGGACTTCGAAGGGTGGTACTCCGAAGGTGGGGCTTCGGAGTGAGGATGACTTGTGGTGCTTCGGCCATGCATGGCTTCGGTACACGGACGGACGGTGTTCAAGCTGGGAGTAGCTGCGAAGCCGTGGTGATCCACTCCGGAGGTGGTGGTGCGAAGGCCCAAGGGGCTTTGACGGCTTCGGCTCAAAACCGTCACTGTATCGAAGGACTTCTTCGGCGGAGCGAAGGCCAACAGGCTGCAGGCTTCTCGCCGAAGCTACCGCACCCTCTGGTGCGAAGGGAGGTTCCAGAAGTCAACACTGTAAAGGCTGACACTGTCTGTTCTGAAAAAGGCTGACACTGTCCCCTCTGCAGCTGACAGAGAAGCCTCCAAAATAAAGGTGGACTACCTTTTGTACCCCTTAGTTCTGTAGAGACAAAATGGATGTAAACCCTAGGGGTAAAGTAGTCACTTCCTTAGGATGAAGCCGTGGGCTATAAATATGGGAGCTCGGTAGGTAACATTTAACACTTTGAACATTTACTGTTGAGCTCCTGTAGACAGACCTCGCTGTATTCATTCTGAGTTCAATTTATTTCAGTGTTCCTTGTTCAAGCAGCGAAGCCCTGCTTCTTTGTGCTTTTGCTTGAGCTCGCGTTGCATACCTCGCTAGTTTTTAGTTCACCGGAGCCTGGCTTGGCGAAGGGTGTTTTTATCGCGAAGTGTGCTTTACAGTGTGCTGTCGCTCTGTGTAACACGAGGCAAGACCTCGCTGCTTACTAGCGAAGCCCTGTTCTTTTCCCGTTGTGCTTCTTGTGTCGAAGCCCTTAGCGTAGTCCATTTGCGTGTGCGTGTAGACCTTCGGGTACGAAGCCCAGCACCCGTTGCTGTCGCCAAGTACTTGGTCGAAGTCCTCAGAGGGCTGTCCACTCTTGCGAAGGGTGAAGTGCGAAGTCTGCTCAAAGCACCCTGTGTGCGGAGCCTGCACTGACTTAGCAGAGTTGGTTTTTGAGGGTTGTAAGTGGAGCGAAGTCTTCTTGGCTTCGAACGATTGCTCCTCCGAAGCCTGTGTTCGAAGGTGTCGAAGTACCTCCGAACCAGACCTTCGAAGGTAGTGTTCGAAGCCTGTTCCGCAGAAGACAGAACAGAACCGAAGGCTAAGTTTTTAGCCCGAAATTTTAAAAGCTCCCATTCACCCCCCCTCTGGTCGCCGTTTCCGGTCCAACAGCCACATACTCAGCTATTTCCCTCTTCATGCTGACCCACCAATATTTTTCCTTCAGGTCTTGATACATCTTTGTACTCCCGGGATGGATGGAGTATAGAGTATCGTGGGCTTCTTGAAGGATGAGGGTCTTCAATTCAGGTAGGTTGGGTACGCATATCCGGTTTCCGAACCAGATGGTACCATGCTCGTCCTCGGAAAATCCGGGGGCTTTACCCTTCCTCATGTTTTGCTGGATCTCCAGGATGTCCGGGTCTTCCTTCTGCTTTTCTCGGATCTGGTCTATTAAGACAGGACGAGACTCCAAGGCAGCGAGGTACGCTCGAGTGGTGATCCCTAGGTTTAGCCTTTTGTAAAGTAAAGGAGCTTGGTCCTGAACCATGATGGCATTGCAATACCCTTTTCGACTAAGGGCGTCTGCCACCACATTCGCTTTGCCCGGATGATAATGGATTCCCAAGTCGTAATCCTTAATTAGTTCCAACCATCTCCTTTGCCTGAGGTTCAGATCTGGTTGGGTGAATATGTACTTGAGGCTCTTGTGGTCGGTGAAGACCTCACACCGATTCCCCACAAGGTAATGTCTCCATATCTTCAAGGCATGAACCACGACTGCTAGTTCCAGGTCGTGGGTCGGGTAGTTCAGCTCATGCGGCCTTAGCTGTCGGGAGGCGTAGGATATCACTTTCCCTTCTTGCATTAAGACGCATCCCAACCCTTGACGAGAGGCATCACAGTAGACGTGGAAGTCTTTCCGGATGTCTGGCAGAGTCAGAATAGGAGCTGATACCAACTTCTTCTTGAGGGTCTGGAAGCTTTCTTCGCAGTCGGGAGTCCATTCAAACTTCACTTTCTTCTGCAAAAGTCTGGTCATAGGTTTGGCGATCTTGGAAAAATTCTCGATGAACCGACGGTAGTATCCGGCCAATCCGAGAAAACTCCGGATCTCGGTCACGGTCGTGGGCTGCAGCCAGTTGGTTACCGCTTCAACGGTGGTTGGGTCCACTGCTATTCCTCCGGCAGATATAACATGGCCGAGGAACTTCACCTCAGACGACCAAAATTCGCATTTGCTGTATTTGGCGTACAGTTGCTGCTCCCTTAGCTTTCCGAGGGTCAGACGGAGGTGAGCCTCGTGTTCTTCCTTGGTCTTGGAGTAAACGAGGATATCGTCGATGAATACCACGATGAACTTGTCCAAGAACTCCATGAATACATTGTTCATCATGTTCATGAAGAAGGCCGGGGCATTCGTGAGTCCGAACGACATCACGGTGTACTCGTAGAGTCCATAGCGGGAGGTGAAGGCAGTCTTGGGTATGTCTTCTTCCCTAATCCTCAATTGGTGATAACCTTACCTGAGGTCGATCTTGGAAAACACCGAGGATCCTTTTAGCTGATCGAACAGGTCGTTGATCCGAGGCAATGGGTACTTGTTCTTGATGGTTACGTCATTCAAGTCTCTATAGTCCACGCACATCCTCTTGGTCTTGTCCTTCTTCATGGCAAATATAACCGGTGCACCCCAGGGTGAGGTACTCGGTCAAATATACCCTTTTTGCTCTAGGTCTTCGATGTTGCTCTTGACTTCAGCTAGTTCATTAGCGGCCATCCGGTACGAGCGCTTGGAGATTGGAGTGGTCCCGGGGACAAGTTCGATTCTGAATTCGATGTCCCGCTTGGGAGGCATTCCGGGTAGGTCTTCAGGGAAGACGTCCGCAAACTCCTTGACTATGGGTACCTCTTCAAGAGCTATCGAGCGAAGGGATGCTCCGAGTGGTTTGCGACTGGTCATTCGAAAGGTGACGGCTGCGCCTTCAGGGTTGGTCACTGTGATGGACTTGTTGGCACAGTCGATCACTCCCTTGTGCTTCATCAACAAATCCATCCCTAGTATGAGGTCGAGTCCGGTGCATTGGATGAGGACTGGCTCGGCCCGAAACAGTGCTCCTTGGATGTCAATTTGAACCTTAGGGCTGTATAAGCGGGCTAAGGTCCTATTGCCAGGAGTGGCAATCTCCATGGGGATGGGTAGAGGGAGCACGTCCAGTTCGTTTGTTTTTGCAAAATCTTCCGAGACGAAGGAGTGGGTTGCTCCAGAGTCAAATAATATTACGGCTGATACGGAATTCACGGTAAACGTACCAAGCACAACTTCAGGAGCCTCCTGAGCTTCCTCCGCACTGATGTGGTTGACGCGGGCATGAACCGCCTGGTTGGGTGCCGCGCCTTGAGCCTGCTTGGGGTGAGGACACTGGTGCGAATAGTGCCCTTCCTTGCGGCAGTTGAAGCAGACGACCAGCCTCCCTTGGCGATCCTTCAAGATCGGAGCCTTGGCGGCTGGTGTCGGCTGAGCGGCCGGAGCTGGTGGAGCGGGGCGAGGATGCCCGGCGTTGGATCCACCGGCGGCGTGAGGTGGCCTGTAGGCTGGCCGAGGATGGTAGACGGGCGCAGGTGGCGGAGGGACGAAGCGGGGCCTCTGAGAGTTCACCTGCTGGTGCTTGAAGGCGATCATCTTCCTCTTCTTGAGGTCCAACCTGTTTTGCTCAGTCTCTTGGATGAGCGCTTTGTTGACCAGCCGTTGGAAGTCGGCGTAGTCGGTGGCGACGAGCTGGATGGACAGCTCATCCTTGAGTCCCCGGAGGAACTTGGCTTGGCGGAGGGCGTCGGTGCGCACTTCCTCCGGTGCGTAGCGGGCGAGGTGATTGAACTCATGTTGGTACTCCATGACGGTCCGGTTGCCTTGTTGCAGGTCGCGGAACTCTTGCTGTTTCACCGCGATGACACCGGCGGGGACGTGGGCGGCACGGAAGGCGATGGTGAACTCCGCCCAGGTCACCACGTGGTCCTCTGGCTGGGACTCACGATAGTTGTCCCACCATTCAGCGGCGGGACCCTGAAGCTGGTGAGTGGCGAAGGCCACTCGCTCCCGGTCGGTGCAGGGGAGGAGGTCAAGCTTCTTTCCGATGGTGCGAAGCCAATCTCCGGCCTCCATCGGGTTGGTGGTGCTTGAGAAAATGGGCGGGCGCACGCGCAGGAACTCGGAGAGTTGCGGAGCGGGCGCGGGTGCTGGTGCGTGAGGGGCAGGTTCCCCGTTCTGCAGACGGTCGAACTGAGCCTGTTGGCTCTGCATCTGCGTGAGGAGGGCGGTGATCAGTTGGTTCTGATTCGCCATCATTTCTGCCAAGGTGGGGTGGTTGGCGGATGGCGACCCAGACTGACGCGGGCCCGTTGCACCCCAGTTGGGTACAACACCTTCGGGCGCATCGCGGCTTCCTCCTACTCCGTTGTTGGAGCCGGTGTTCTGGTGGTCGGTCATCTTCTGAATTCATAAGGTTATAAAGCAAAAAGTTGACAACACAATTAACAAGAATAGTTTAAGCATATATAAACCAAGTGGTAGAATGTTCATTACAATCAAGATCTTATTCTACCCACAACACACTCGTCGTGGGTAGCACCACATACAAAATTATGCTTTTTATTAAAATAGCTACTCCTAACGCCTACTCGCCACCGGAGGTGGTCTCCGTGCTCTCGGAACCACGAGTACGCGGCTCCAGAGGGATGGTGGGTTTGAGAAAATTCTCGATGATGGAGTCGGAGACGAGGCCGGGGCGTGGTGCAGGGGCGCTGGTGGAGGGTCTAGGGGTGGAGGGTCGTGGCGGGATCCTCTTGGGGTGAGGGAGGGGCTCACGGATGGGCTTCTTCTTCCTGGGAAGAAGAGGAACCATCTCCGCAATATCCTTCTGTAGCTGCATGATCTTGCGCTGCAACTCGCCGTTCTGTTGGATCAAGTTCTTCGTCTCTTCACGAAGGAACTCAACCGCCTCATGGTGCTCGTCGGCATCGAGCACCTGCCTCGGTATGGAGATCGTCCATAGCCTGTAGAAGACGCGACTGCCGGGCCATGACCGGATCACGCACGGAGTGAACTCCGAGGTAGATGCTACGGTGGGCGCCGGGAGTACGCTTCGGTACAAGCCGGAAGGACGAGTTCTGAAGACGATCATCGTAGATCATCCTCAACTCCATGAGGGCCTGGAGGGCGACTCATTGGCACGCGACGTCGAAAGTCGGGCCTCCAAGTGCTTGTGGTGTAGGGCGGCAAGTGTTCTCTGGAGCCGTGGACGGTGAGGGAGACGTCACAAGGACTCGGCGAACTCGTCGGGGTACACTCCATGGAATTCTGGTTCGAAGAGGAACCCGAGGAAGGTGAGCATCATACGGAGCTCCCGGACGAAGCCCTCGTAGTGGCGGCAGTAGCTGTGCACTTGGTATACCGGCATCTACAAAACAGCAAGTTGAATAAAAGTGAGGAGAGGAACAAAGTTTATAAAGTAGATTTTCGAGAAATAATTTCCTGTGACTAATGGCTAGGCAGGTCTGTTTGGCTTCCTACAGTCAAGTCGGCTCTGATACCATCTTGTAGCGCCCCGATTTATCAAATCGAGACATTATTGAATTTCAGAAGAAAAACAATAATACAAGAGGTTCATCATGTGACAACGTACATACGACAATATCCATGGTACGCATACCATATTTATTACATCAAAGTTTTAGTAAAAACAGTAATAAAAATAATTAGAAAGCGACATGACGAACATCTCCTTCAGGATCTTTCTTCTCGACTGGGTCGCTACTCCAGACCGTCTTCATAGTAAGCGTCCTCTGTGGGGTCCAACGGGTATGAGTACAAAAAGTACTCAACAAGCCACCGCAAAATGCAAGTAGTAATGCAGGATAATCAACAAGGAAGGGTAATGGCTAACATTGCGGAAAAGTACAGTTTTAGTTATTGCATTTAGTGTAATCACATTTTAATTATGCGGAAAAGTAAACATGAATATCAACAACATCAACTAACTCGAGGAGTACGTTTTACCTCCTCGCACAACAGTCCTTACATGTCAATCCATCATGCACATACATGTCCAAAGTAATCTAACTGTGGGATGTCACGCAACCCGCCCTTAACCGTGGGCTCGGCTTTTCGAAAAGATTTAAGACTCTGATCAGAGATGTACTACTGTACCCACAAGGCACGCACTCATCCCAAACGAGATGACCCATACCACGGGAACTCGTGCCAAAACCTCGGCATGAAATGCTCCAAGCGATAAACACCCGCTCTAGGTTTCGCCGGCGCGCCGGGCCGCATCCCGGCTAACGTCGCACCCCCTTTTGCGCCACATTGGTACAAGTCACCCGCAGGTGCAACTTGACCCATCTCCAAATGGTGGCCTCGGTTTGGAACAATCCATACCTTAGTTAGGACTTACCCACTAGACTTGTGGTTAGTACGTAAGTGTATTGCAACGGATCCCTCAGACCAGTCCTTATAGTGCCCCGGGTGCTACCGACCAATGCCCTAGCTTGCACCCGGAACCCACCATGCATTCACTCATAACCACAACTCCAACACCGACAGAATTCCATAGATAAGAAACAATGGGGATCATATAGTAGAACCATGTACTACGACTCATTTTTATCCTATAGCGATCGTGTCGATACATTGGACACTAGCTAATAACATTATCATATGGTGACAAGGAGTTTAGGCTAGAGAGCATGGCTTGGGTTGCACATCAAGGTCGGGGGATCCTAAATAAATATATTGTAAGGGTTCATTTGACTAATGCACATATAACCTATGTGTTTTAGCGATAGTTTAATCAAACATGGGTTCAATATGCTCAAAAGATTGGTTTGGTGACTTGCCTTGTTCAGCAAAGGGAGAGGGAGGGACTTCGGGGAAGTACTCCGGCTCCTCGGCGGTGTCGTAGTCTTTTTGATAAAGTAAAGTAAAATAAAAAAGAACACAACATTCAATCAAACAATATAACATTACATTATAAGCACATAAGTTAAAGTTGGTTTGATTATAAATAAAATAAATTCAATGGTTAAAGTTCTGTGGTTTATTTCATAAATATATTTTAAAGGAATTAAAGAGTTGTCCTTTTTAGAAAAGGGTGTTTAAATGTGATTATTGCCATATTAAGTTCTCAAATAAATGTGAAATGAAAATTTCATGTTAATTTGATGGTTTTCAGTAAATGGACAGAATGGAAATAAATCTAAATTTTTCTGAAGTTTAAACATTTGAATTTATATTTTAATCCTAAAGGCATTTGAATATTCATTTGAACAAACATGAAAAAGTCAAAGTAAACCTACTGTTTTTATTGCATAAACATGTAGAGAATAATATTATGAATTTTCTAAAATTGGAATGGCAATTTTTAGAGTTCAAATGCAACAGATATGAATTTTACAAGTTTAAAAGCATTTCTGAAATTCATTTTCAATTTTTAAACCCCTCGGGTCCACGGTGAGCCAGGCCCACGGTGAACCCGCGCACTGTGCGCGTGCGCCGGGTCGATCTGGACCGTCGGATCCAGATCCAACGCGTGCAAGCGAGGCGGGGCGCGTAAGTTGACGTGGACGGCCAGGATTAAAACGTGCGAAAGGGTATAACGTGGACGCACGAGATTGAGTCAAGGCTTTTAAAAGCGATCAACGGCCCTGATGGCCTGGTACCCCTTTGACCGGATGAAGGGCGGAGATTAAATCCCGTAGGGCTTTAATCAGAGCGCCCCGATCGCGATCGTGCGGCCAGGATGAAATCCGGCACGACACGCGCTTAGGGGGTTGTACCCTCTTTCGTCTCCGGCGACGGTGGGGTTCGGGTACGGCAGCGACGGCACCGACGAGGGGGCTAGGCCCTAGTTCTATGCAAAAATGGAAAGAGGAGGCCATGGCGGTCACGACGGTACCTTCGACGGCGATGAAGGGCGGCGGACGGCGATCAGCGGACGAGGGTAGACGCGAAGGGCTTCTCGGGTACTCGACGGTGGTGGGGATCCGGCGATCTCCTTGGCCAGCGAAGGTGTGGCTGAGGTAGGGGCGGTCCTTGCGGTCGCAGAGGTGCGGTCGACGAGGACGGAGGGGTACTCCGGCGACGGCGATCGACGGCTGGTGAACGGGCGGCGGTGTTGCGCTAAAAACCGGGTGGAGGGCGTTCTGATCGTGCTCGAGGCGAGTGGGCGTGGGGGTCGGACGCGGCGGAGGCCGAGGGGTTAAATAGGACGTTGGAGGGGGCTCGCATGCAAGGAAAGCCGAGGAGGGCTTTACTCACCGGCGAAGGCGCGACCATGCGAGTGAAGGCTGATCCAGGGACTTAAACGCGCGCCTTAACGCGCTTAATTGACCGGTGGGCCTCGGGAAAGTTAAGGCCGGCCTCGGTTTAACGGAAGGGGGAGCCGGCGAGCGGATCCGAGGCGAGGTCGTCAGCCGGCGCGATTAGGGGGGGGTTGGCGCGAGGTTGATGACGAAGCTGACAGGCGGGGGCCACTGGCCAGCGGGCGCGGGTGCGCGAGGGAGAGAGCTGACAGGTGGGGCCGAGGCGTCGGGCGCGCGCGCGAGGGGAGGCAGTCGGTGCCGACAGGTGGGGTCAGGCTGTCAGCCTAAGGCGAGCGCGGGTGATGGGCTGGGCCGGCCGGGAGAGAGAGAAGGGAGGGGAGGGAGCCCGTTACTGTTTTAAAGCATTTCGGAATAAAAATAATTCCAGGAAATAGATTAAAATCTTAGGGCTACTTCCAAGGTTGGTAAAAATTTATAAAAATTCTCAAAAATATATTTTGGTCTTAGGATCATATACAAAAAGTTTCACCTCCTAGTTTGGCCATCTACTCTATGTTGTAGTTCAAAAGGGTATAAAAGGGTATTAAAAGTATTTTCAGAAATATATATTCTAGGAAATTGAATTTAATAATATTTTTATTGTATTGAAAATTTGGGGTGTTACACCTAGGGGATCACGGGGGTACCTTCACGGCGGTCCGAGGTCGACGGAGTGCGGTTTGCGGCGAGGGTAGACGACGGAGTGGTTCGGGTTCCTCGTCGGCGATGGTGTTCCGGCGGGGTTCGTCGCCGGTGGAGGGGTGGCCTAGGTTGGCGAGGTCCTTGCGGTCACAATGGTGCAGTCGGCGAGGATGGGAGAGGTCACCGGCGATGGCGAGTGGTGACCGGAGTGTGGGCGGCGGTGGTGCGCTAAAAACCTAAGTGCAAGTGCTCTGTTCGTTCTCGCAGCGAGTGAGCGTGGGTGATCAAACGCGGACAGTCGGGGGGTTTAAATAGGGCCACCGACGGAGCTCGCATGTAAGGAAAGCTGAGGGAGGGCCTTAACTCGCCAGCGAGGGCTCGGCCATGCACGCGTAGCGCGATCCCGGGGCGTAATCGCGAGGTTTAACGAGGGGAAACGGTCGGTCGGGCGCGGGGGACCGTTTAATGGCGATGGATTGAAGAGGGGGGCAGCGAGGCGGATCCGAGGCGGGGGTCATCGGCCGGTGCAATTTGGGGGGGTGGCGGGAGGTAGACGACAGATCCGACAGGTGGGCCGAGGCGGTCAGTGGGCGCGAGCGCACGAGGGCGGTGGCTGACGGGTGGGGTCGGGCTCGACCGCGAGAGGGGGTCGATTGGCGCCGACAGGTGGGGTCCGGATGTCAGTCTGAGGTGCGCGGGGTAACGGGCTGGGCCGGCCGGGAGAGAGAGAAAGGGAGGGGGAGGCCCATTACTGCTTAAAAGGTTTCCTGATTAAAAATAATTGCAGAAAATGGATTAAAATATTGGGCTACTTCCAAGGTTGATAAAAATTTGTAAAAATTCTCAAAAATATATCTTGGCCTTGGGATATATGCAAAATTTTCTAGCCACCGGTTTGGTCATTTAATCTAGGTTCTAATTCAAAAAGGTTAAGGAGGGCATTAAAGGTATTTCCAAATAAATAATTCCAGGAAATTAGATTAAATAATATTTTTATTTCTCTGGAAATTTGGGGTGTTACACAACACCTTCTTTTCGCCGAGGTCGACGACGTTGACGGGAAAAGAATCTTTATCCATCTTCATCTTTGAATCATGATCTATCTTCAATCGTCCTTCTTCTATGGCCGATTGTGTCTGCCGTCGAAAAACATTGCACTCATTAGTATTATGCGAATGCGAATCATGCCACTTATAGTATGGATGCTTCTTTAACTCATCGGCAGGTGGAATGACTTGACCCTTAGGTAACCCTGAGAAGCTTGAGAAGCTGACTTTTTAAAATAAAATCAAATATTTTATCACATTTAGTTATATCAAACGAGTACTTGACCTCACTAAGTCGATTCTTCGTGGGGATGGTCGTAACTCGGAGCAGGTGACAGGTTTATTCTTAGCGTTCCACACCCATTCAGCCGCGTACATATCGGCTGAATCCTCCTCTTCTAACTCTTCCTCGTCATAATGTTCCATGATGTGGATTTCAGCCCTAGGCTTGCTAAATGTTTCGATAAACTTTTTATCTTTAATTCGGCCTTCCTAGACCAGAGCCTGCTGTAAAACTTGGCTAACCTCTAAAAAGTATTGGTTATCTAACCTCTCCTTAATTTCGAAACGCAACCTGTTAAAAGCTAGTTCCACCAAGTCTCTTTCTGAAATATTAAGGCTAAAACATCGGTTCTAGTATCCCTAAAATGCTTGATGTACTCAGAGGCGCTCTCGCTAGATTTCTGCTTAACTGATGTCAAATGTGAGAGCCCAAGTTCTGTCTCACCTGTGCAGAAATAATCATGGAATTTTCGCTCTAAATCATCCCACGTTTGGATGGAGTTCGGCGGGAGCGCCGAAAACCAAGTGAAAGCGGTGCCGGACAGCGAGAGAGAAAATAATCTAACCTTTAGAGCATCTATCCCGCTAACTTCTCCACATTGTGCCAGAAATTGACTAACGTGCTCTAGTGTAGTTTTGCTACCCTCACCATCGAACTTAGTGAATTCAGGGATTCTATAGCCGTGGGGGTAGGGTACTGTATCAAGATGGTCGGTGCATGGCTTACGGTAAACCCTAACCCGTCCCTTGGGCACGAAGCCGGCACATTCTCTAAATAGTGCGTGGACCCGCTCCTCTATGTCATCTTGGTATGTTGCTTGTGTGCGCCTCTCATGCGGGGGCGCGACACGCGGTGGGATATCGGTGTGTCGGCCATGGGCCTCTTCCCTACGCGCTATTTGTATGATGTGCTCGTGTCCGGGCATCTGTGCATGTGGTGCGGGCACGCAGGTATTGGTGCAGGTGGTGGTGCATGGTACGCAGTGTTACTTTGACCGTAGGTGTAATGATTGGTCTCGGCCATAAGTGTTGAGGCCGGAGACATGATTGCGCCAGTGCTGTCGTTAGTCCTACTGTATATGTGGTTTGTCGGAGGTGCACTAGCAATAGGAACTGGGGTACGACCTCAGTAAAGCCGAACCTCTTAAGAGTTTCCTCCACTTGAGAGCTGACTGAAGAATTTAAACGGTTGGCTAGCGAAGCGCTAACAGCTTGATCTACTGATGCGGCTATTTTTTGCTCAATCTCTAAAGAAGATAAACGAGGCGATACAGGTGTTACCTGGACCTGAGCGAGGTCGGGGGTGATGATGTCGCTGCTTGATGAAGCCCGCAGCGTGTCTTGACGTAGCCCCCAAGCATCATGTCTTGGAGCGCCTTCAACTTTGCCTCGATCTCTGCTCGGTCTTCTACGGGGATATCTTCAAGTGTAGGTGACAAGATGTTGCGGTTGTCGATATCCACGCCTCCTATTGCGTCCATCGGTGGTGTAGACGTAGTAGTCGATGTAGATGTACCGGTGGCCGATGTAGATGTACTCATCATGTTGGCGTAGCCTTCCCCAGCGGAGTCACCAAAAAGTGTATTGACACGAAAACGTGCCCCCGCACTTGAGTCAGTTCGACGATCCAAAAGTGCACGGATACTTAGGGACAAGCCTAAGCGTGACGTGGCACCGACGTCGCGTTCTGACTACCCTTAGTCGTGATAAGGGGGGTGGAGTCGCCAGGCAATCAGATTACACAAAATAATCCAATTAGCCAAAAGAAATATATTAAACAAAATAAAGTGAGCAAACCGGTCGGAGCCTGTATACTTCGAAGTCTGATGCGAAGGGGTCCGCCGAAGTGTACCTTCGGCGTCTGATGCGAAGTGTCCCGCCGAAGGTTGCTTCGGCGTTCGGACTGATCCGGCCGAAGATGGACTCCGAACGGATCTAGACACGATGATCACCTCCAAACAGCGGGTCCAGCGTGAGATCTGTGATACAGCAAACTACAGAATAATGACACGAGGGCCACACATGAACGTAACTTTGTCCAGTGTGGAGTATGGTCATGGCGAAGCCTGTTGCGATGAAGTATGCTGGCGAAGCCTGTTGTCGGAGCCTACGGTCTCGCCGAAGGGTGCCCTGGTGACCTCTGAAACCGATCACTCAGCTCCGGACACCTCCGACGAAGTAACAAGGTGATAGCAATCTATTACGTAGATTAACGGATACTTCACAGGCGAAGTAACGAGGGTTACCACTATTCCGTAGTGGCCAGCGGAGGGCTTCCAGGCAAACCCACGAAGAGGTACATGAAAATAAAGGTAAAGTAATACGGTCAAAGCATGGGACTTTGGTTTGGTTTGAGTTGGGGGGCTTCTCTACGCTGGCCTTGCCTCTCTATTTATAGGGGCTTAATTCCTAATCTAATCTGTTATTAATCCGGACCGGATGGAGATAAGAATTGAGCCAGAATCGCATACAACTCTATCTCTGCCGAAGTGGGCTTCGGCCAGGCCTGTTCGAGGCTGCTCCTTGGGCCGAAGCTTCAGTGGCGTGGGCCTCCGAAGGCTTCCCGGCCGAAGCCCATGGGCTAGGTAGAGGCTTTCGGAGCCCATAGCTCAATGGAGTTCAGCCCTGTAGGGCTTCGGACAAACCCTAGACATGTGTATTTTCGGCCCAAATCATCAAAATTGATATTTTGACAATCTAGCCATTAATGCCATTTTTTCTATCAACAATACTATGGATGTTAGTTGTCTGATGCTTGCCTGCATGTCCTCTGAGTTTCCGAAAAAATATGAGGAACGCGATGCTTACGATATGATCATAGGTCTCAAGGGCATGTTTCAGAATCAGGCAAGGGTAGAGAGATACAATGTGTCAAAGTCCTTGTTTAGGAGTAGGCTGGCTGAAGGGAGCCCAATGAGACCTCATGTGATCAGGATGATTTGTTACATCGAGACTCTAGAGAGACAGGGTACCCCAATGGATCTGTACCTAGCTATTGACGTCATTCTCCAATCGCTCTCACTGAGCTTTGAGCCGTTCATCATGAATTACAACATGGTTAGACTAGAGAAGACACTAGCTGAGTTGCATGGGATGCTTAAAACTGCTGAGGAGAGTGTCAGAAAATCTCCAAATCATGTGATGATGGTTCAGAAGGAGGGCAAAAAGAGAAAGAGGAAGGGCAAGACTAAGACTATAGATTTGATCTCTATTATGAAGTTAAAACTAGTTGGAAAGTCCAAGTTGGATCATGCTGGCTCTGATGTGTGCCACCACTGCCACAAGACTGGGCATTAGAAGCACAATTGCAAGGTGTACATGGAAGAGCAGAAGAACAAGAAGAGAAGTGTGACTTTCACTTCAGGTATTAATGTTATTGAAATTAATCTTGCTACTCATCCAAATGATTCATGGGTATTTGATACTGGATCAATGATTCATACTTTCAAATCGTTGCAGGGATTGAGTAGAGTAAGAACATATGCAAGTGGTGAGCTGGATGTCCACATCGGGAATGGTGCAAAGGTTGCAGCGTTGGCTGTTGGCGTTTATTCACTATCACTACCGTCATGACTAGTTTTGGAGTTGAATAATTTTTATTTCATTCCCGCCTCAGGCAGAAACATTATCTCTTCTTCATGTTTAGAGTAATATGGTTTTGAATTCGTAATAAAGAACAAGAGTTGTTTAATATTTTAGAATGACATGCTTTATGGTGTTTGTCCATTAGTGAATGGATTATATATTCCGAGTCTTGAAGATGCATACGTTTATAACATTAGTACTGAGAAACAACGACTCAATGATTTGAATCCTACCTACGTCTGACATTGTCGTTTGGGTCATATAAATGAGAAGCGTGTGTAAAAGCTCCATAGTGATGGACTTTTAGAGTCAATTGATTTTCAATCATATGACACATGTGAGTCTTGCTTACTTGGCAAAATGACAAAGACGCCTTTCACTAGATAGAGTGAAAGGGCGGGTGAGTCATTGGCCATCGTACATACTGATGTGTGTGGTCTAACGAGTAACACGAATAGGAATGGTTTCCAGTACTTTATTACTTTTACTGACGACTTTAGTAGATATGACTATGTCTACTTGATGAGGCATAAGTGGGAATCCTTCGAAAAATTTAAGGTGTTCCAAAATGAAGTACAAAATCATACGGGCAATACAATTAAATTTCTACGATCTGATCGTGGAGGTGAATATTTGAGCCATGAGTTTAGTGATCATCTGAAGCAGTGTGGAATTGTTCCACAGCTGACTCCACCCAGCACGCCCCAATGGAATGGGGTGTCCGAGCGGAGAAACCAGCACTTTGTTGGACATGGGGCGGTCCATGATGAGTCACACTAATCTTCCATTATCCTTCTGGGGTCACACTCTAGAAACAGATGCTTTCACGATTAATAGAGTTTCATCTAAGTCAGTAGATAAGTCACCATATGAGATGTGGTCTAAGAGGCGTCCAAATTTGTCTTTTCTAAATATTTGGGGATGTGAGGTATATGTCAAATGTATGACGTATGACAAGCTCAATCCTAAGTCTGACAAGTGCTTTTGTTTGTGGGGTATCCTAGGGAAACCAAAGGATACTATTTCTCTAATAGAGAAGAGGACAAAGTGTTTGTAGCTCGGAATGGTGTATTCCTTGAGAAATAGTTTCTCTCAAAAGGAGTTAGTGGGAGGATGGTGCATCTCGAAGAGGTTCGAGAGCCGTTGGAAAGTGTTCCAGATCCCACAGAACAACAATAGGATGTGCAAAGTGTTGCAGACCCAGTTGTGCATGCGCCAGCCCCACGGAGGTCTGAGAGGGTTAGCCATGCACCTGAGAAGTTGCATGTTTTTGACCACCGGGCATCGCGACATGTTGTTGTTGGACAACGACGAGCCTAAGACCTATGCGAAAGCAGTGATGGGACCAAACTCTGAAAAATGGCTTAGAGCCATTAGATCCGAGTTGGAGTCTGAGAAACCAAGGGTTGGTTTCGGTGTTTGTGATGAGTGATTGACAGGCTTTTAACCTCTGGTTCGAAGGGGTACCTCCGAAGGGGGTTCGGAGGTTGGAACTCCGAAGGGTTCGGTGGTTTGGTTGCTGCAGCTGTTGCAGCGGAGTGTGCCTGTAGGAGGGGTCCGACAGCACACGATGACTGGGTTGTACCGACGGTCTCGGTACTTTGGGCGGTACACCAGAGTGTGTGCCGAAGGTTGCTATCCCGGAGAGGTCTCCGGAGTACTGGATACACTTGTCTGCTTGTTTGTGGTGCGCAGGGGACTTCGGAGGCGACTGGACGGTTCGTAGCAGGTGAACCTGGGTCAAGCGGGAGGCTTGATGCCAGGAGAGCGGGGAGCTCCGTCACAGTGGCTGCGAAGGGGTCCAGGTCGGACCTCAGGTCGAGGTGCACCAGGAGAGGGCAGTAAGTGCGGAGCGTGGCTCCGGGTGAAGGTACTCCGAGACAAAGTCCTCGGAGGCGAGGCACTTCGAAGGGTGGTACTCCGGATGGAGTGACTTCGAAGTATGGTGGATCAAGTCCTCTGCAGAGGCAAGGCGTTCGAAGTGTGCTCCGGAGGGAGACATTCAAAGGTACCCGACGAAGGTCTCAGAAGTCGAGGCGCATCGAAGGCATGGTCCGGGTGAGGCTCGTCGAGGAGTGTGCTTGGGGAGAAACACTGCGACGAAGTGCTCATGGAATGCTTCGTGTGGAGGCCTTGGACGAAGGAGAGACTTCGAAGGGTGGTACTCCGAAGGTGGGGCTTCAGAGTGAGGAAGGCTTCGGAGCGAGGCTAGCTCCGGAGCGAGGTTGACTTGTGGTGCTTCGGCCATGCATGGCTTCGGTACACGGACTGATGGAGTTCGAGCTGAGAGAAGCTGCGAAGCCGTGGTGGTCCACTCCGGAGGTGGTGGTGCGAAGGCCCAAGGGCTTTGATGGCTTCGGCTCAAAACCGTCATTGTATCGGAGGCTAACTTCGGTGAAGCGAAGGCCATCAGGCTCAAGGCTTCTCGCCGAAGCTACCGCACCCCTCGCGTGCGAAGGGGGGCTTCAGAAAGGTCAGAGACTACAAAGGCTAACATTGTCTGCTCTGCAAAAAGCTGACGCTGTCCCCTCTGCAAAGCTGACAGAGAAGCCTCCAGAATAAAGTTGACTACCTTTTGTACCCCTTTGTTCTGTAGAGACAAAACTGGTGTAAACCCTAGGGGTAAAGTAGTCATTTCACTTGGGTGAATAGTGGCTATAAATATGGGGGCTGGGTAGGTAACATTTAACACTTTGAGCATTTACTGTTGAGCTCCTGTACTAGCCTCACATACGTTGTATTCATCTAGTGAGTTCTTTTACTGTGTTCCTTGTTCAAACGGCGAAGCCCTGCTTCTGTGTTGTCTTTCTGCTTGAGCTTGTTTGCATACCTCGCTAGTTGTAGTGCACCGAAGCCTGTCTAGGCGAAGGGTGTTTTGTGCGAAGTGTGTTTTTCAGTGTGCGTTCGCTCTATGTAACAGGAGGCTAGACCTTGCTGCTTACTAGCGAAGCCCTGCTCGGAGCCCGTTTAGCTTCGCGTGTCGAAGCCCCTAGCGAAGTATGTTAGTGTGCGTTTAGACCTTCAGTATACGAAGCCCAGCACCAGTTGCTGTCACTAAGTATTAGGTCGAAGTCCTCAGAGGGCAGTCCACTCTTGCGAAGGGTGAAGTGGGAAGCCTGCTCGAAGCACCCTGTGTGCGGAGCCTGCACTGACTTAGCAGAGTTATTTTCGGGGTTGTGAGTGGAGCGAAGTCTGCTTGACTTCGGACTTTTACTCCTTGCGAAGCTTGTGTTCGGAGCTGTCAAATACCTCCGAACCAGACCTTCGAAGGTTGGTGTTCGAAGCCTGTTCCGCAGTAGACAGAATTAAAAACCGAAGGCTGTTTTTAGCCTAAATTTTTAAAAGCTCCCATTCACCCCCTCTCTGGTCGCCGTTTCCGGTCCAACAATTGGTATCAGAGCCAGGTTAAGATCACCAGTTGACCTTAACCGGTTTTGTGATCTGTTGGCGACATGGACAGAGCTAGTAAAATTCCTCTGTTCGATGGGACTGACTTTGCATACTGGAAGGTGCGCATGGAGGCTTACTTGCTAAGCCAAGGAAATGCAATTTGGGAGATTGTGGACTCACAATACTCCATCCCTGAGACTCGCACCTCTCAAACAGAAAAAGATCAGTATAATGCCAACTCCAAGGCTAGGAATATACTGTTCATTGGTTTGAGCCGGAGTGAGTTTGATATGGTGCAGCACCTTAGGACTGCTAGGGAAATTTGGACAACGCTCACTATTTTTCATGAGGGCTCTACACAGATCAAGGCCAGGCGCCAAAGCACATACAATCAACAGTATTAACTGTTTGTGCAGGCACCTGGTGAATCTATAGATGCCATGTTTTCTCGCTTTGATGCGATAGTGAGTAACTTGTGGTCCAACGGGACACTTTCTTACAATGATCATGATAAGGCTATCAAGCTTCTCTATGCTCTTGACCGTAGCATATGGGAAGTAAATATATCCAACATTGAGGAGTCCACAGGTTATGACACATTGACTTGTGATGAGCTCTTTAGCAAGCTGAAGTCCACAGAGATTGCCAAGGCATCTCTTGCTATGCATAGAAGCTCTTTGCCACAGCCATTGGCATTGGTTTCTAGCACTAGCCGTGGCACCGCTGTAGAACCAAGCACATCTGGTACTTGTGTTCTTGCAGATGGTTTTGCTTTTTCCTCCCTGGTCTCTGTCACAAAGGAGCAGGTGGACACTCTGGATGATGACGAGCTTGCTCTCATTGCCAGAAGGTTCACCCATTTTCACCATGAAAGACGGGATCAGAGGAGAAATGGTTTTAGTGGTTGCTTTGAATGTGGTGACACTTCTCATATTAAGGCAAATTGCCCTCAGCTCAAGAAAAGAGATGAGAGTGAACGCCCCAAATACCACAAGAAGGAGAGGAAACCCTTTGTGAAGGGCAAGCGCGGCAAGGTGGCTAAGAGAGTAGCCAAAGCCGCTTCCAGAGCATTTGTTGCTGCTCTCAGCGACATCGACACTTCCTCAACTGAGGAGTCGAGCTCTGAGGAGGAGGAGTCCCCAAGGAAGGAGGACAAGAAGGACAAGAAGGGACGAGACTTCACCGGCCTTTGCTTCATGGCCGACAGCGATCACAGCGGCGATGAGCTTGACTCATCTGAGGTGACAGATCGAGGCTTGGAGGGCACGTGGATCATGGACTCCGGTTGTTCGCGCCACATGACCAGAGATGCAGCATGGTTCTCCAGCCTCACCACAACCAAGCAAAGGGAACATATCACCTTCGGAAACAATCGAAGGAGTAGAGTGAAAGGTAAAGGTGTGGTAAGAATTAATTCGAACTTCACTCTCAAAGATGTTGCTTTGGTTGAAAACCTGGGATACAATTTGCTGTCTGTATCTCAGTTGCTTGATGAGGGCTTCGAAGTGCGATTCCATCGCGATACTTCGCAAGTGCTCAATTCTGATGGCGTTGTGGTTTGTAAGATCTTTAGAGTTGGGAGAGTTTTTGGAGCTGATTTTTCAGAGTCATCTGGTTCCTCTCATTGTCTTGTTGCACATTCTACTTCTGAGCTTTGGAAGTGGCATAGGAGACTAGGGCATATGAGCTTTGAGTTGCTCGCTCGTCTGAGTGCCCTAGGTCTGATCCGAGGATTGCCCAAGCTCAAGTTTGAGAAGAATTTAGTTTGCGCTCCTTGTCGACATGGAAAAATGATTGCCGCTTTGCATTCGCCAGTCACCACAGTGATGACTGAACAACCCGGAGAACTTCTCCATATGGACACTGTAGGTCCTTCTCGGGTTAGTTCTTTAGGTGGCAAGTGGTATGTATTAGTTATTGTCGACGATTTCTCTCACTACTCTTGGGTCTTTTTTCTTGCCAGCAAGGATGAAGTGTTTTCACACTTTCAGAGCTTGGCTTTGAGACTTTTCACTGAACTCCCTGGTGCATTAAAATTCATTCGAAGTGATAATGGCACTGAGTTCAAGAACAGTCTCTTTGTTGACTTTTGCATGGAGCATGGCATAGAACATCAATTCTCTGCTCCGCGGGTTCCTCAACAGAACGGTGTTGTTGAGAGAAAGAACCGCACTTTGGTTGAGATGGCTAGGACGATGCTTGATGAGCACAGGACTCCTAGAAAATTCTGGGCTGAGGCCATGAACACTGCATGTTACATCTCAAACCGAATATTCTTGCGCTCAATTTTAAACTTGACATCTTATGAGCTACGTTTTGGGAGACAGCCCAAGGTTACTCATCTTCGAGTTTTCGGCTGTCGTTGCTTTATCCTAAAACGTGGTAATTTGGATAAATTTGAGTCGCGTTCTTCTAACGGGATCTTTTTGGGTTACACTACTCATGGTCATTCTTATCGTGTTTATAATTTGGAAACTAACACTGTCATCGAGTCATGTGATGTGACTTTTGATGAATCAACCCCCTCTGTTAGTTCTGCTTTTGAACAGGCAAATGAACACGACATGGAACAGACCATATTCGAAGAAGAAGATCCCGGAGAATTCGAGGATGAACCCCTACTACCCTCGACATCAACCCCCGAAGCCGACCCCGCTTCGACTACTTCGGCACAAGGTCCCGAAGTGACTACCTCGACATCGGTCATCTTGGACCACTCCAACGCACAAGTTGAGGGGGAGACTGCATCTCGCCGCGAGGCTCCACATCATGTTCAAAGGATGCACCCTCCCGAGCAGATCATTGGTGAGCTTGATCAAAGGGTAACACGTTCTCATGCTCATTTCACTAATTCTGCTTTTGTTTCTTCTTTCGAGCCCTTAGATGTTAGTCATGCACTTTCTGATTCTAGTTGGATCAATGCCATGCATGAGGAACTTGAAAATTTTGAGAGAAACCAAGTCTGGACTTTAGTTGATCCTCCACCAAGTGTTCATTTCATTGGAACAAAATGGATTTTCAAAAACAAACAAGGGGAGGATGGGACTATAGTTAGAAACAAGGCTAGACTTGTAGCTTAGGGTTATTCTCAACTAGAAGGGATTGATTTTACTGAAACTTTTGCACCTGTTGCTCGCCTTGAGGCCATTAGGATTTTGCTTGCCTTTGCGACATCTCGGGGATTCAAACTCTATCAAATGGATGTCAAAAGTGCTTTTCTTAATGGCTTCATAGGTGAAGATGTTTATGTAAAACAACCCC
Source organism: Zizania palustris (assembly GCA_019279435.1). Lineage (NCBI taxonomy): Eukaryota > Viridiplantae > Streptophyta > Magnoliopsida > Poales > Poaceae > Zizania > Zizania palustris. Next base: position 45,907,653 of record JAAALK010000289.1, read on the forward strand.
CTGGTTTTGAAAACCCCAAGTACCCACATAAAGTCCTTAAACTTCATAAGGCTCTTTATGGACTCAAGCAAGCCCCTCGGGCTTGGTATGATAGACTTAAGTCTTTTCTGCTTAAGCGGGGGTATTTGATGGGCTCTGTTGATAAAACCCTCTTTACTCTCAAGCATGGCAAAGATTTCCTCCTGGTTCAGATTTATGTGGATGATATCATCTTTGGTGGCTCTTCTCATGCTTTGGTTGCTGAGTTTGCAGATACCATGAGTAGGGAGTTTGAAATGTCCATGATGAGCGAGCTTACATTTTTCCTTGGTTTGCAAATCAAGCAAAGCAAACAAGGTACTTTTGTCCACCAGACGAAGTACACCAAGGACCTGCTCAAGAAGTTTGACATGGCAGATGCGAAGCCCCTCACTACTCCAATGGCTACATCTGTAGCATTGGATCCTGACGAAGATGGAGAAGCCGTAGATCAGAAGGAGTTCCGAAGCATGATCGGCTCCTTTCTCTACTTGACTGCTACGAGGCTGGACATACACTTCGTAGTGTGTCTGTGCGCTCGTTTTCAGGCTTCACCACGAGCTTCGCACCGCCAAGCGGTAAAGTGCATCCTAAGGTATCTCAAACATACCCTCGAATTCGGCATTTGGTATTCAGCATCTTCATCTTTATGTCTTCGAGGTTATTCAGATGCGGATTTTGCTGGGTGTAGGATTGATAGGAAGAGTACCTCTGGTACTTGTCATTTTCTGGGTACTTCTCTGGTTTGCTGGTCTTCCCGCAAACAGTCTAGTGTTGCAACGGCTGAGGCCGAATATGTTGCTGCAGCTAGCTGTTGCTCTCAGATTTTGTGGATGGTTTCCACTTTGCGGGATTTCGGGTTAGATTATAAGAGTGTTCCACTTTTCTGTGATAACACTAGTGCTATTTGTATTGCAAATAACCCGGTTCAGCACTCCAGAACCAAACACATTGATGTGCGATATCATTTTCTCAGAGATCACAATGAGAAGGGTGATATTGAACTTCAATATGTTGATACCCAACACCAGCTAGCCGATATTTTCACAAACCCCTCGATGCTTCTCGATTTGCCTACTTGCGTGGGGAACTTGGTATTTGTCACCCTTATGGCATTTTGTGAGGGGAGCTGTTTTTTTAATTATCTTGCATATGCTCATCATGTGTGGAATTGCATGAACATATGTTGCACTTATATGCCTCATTTTAATTCATGAAATCATGACAGCTCAGCTCTTTTTAATTTATCTGAAACATTAATGTGTATGATGTTTTCTTTCCAAACTCAAATCATGCTCACTGCTCCATCTTGTATCTAGCATATATAGGCAGGACTGCCTTAGCTATCTTTTATCTGCTTGATAGCAAGACACTTTTCTTTGGATGCTAAAAATTGCAACTTGAAAAATTGTTCTACTTACTCATGGATGTTCATCAAGTGCTAAAAAATTGGTTCACTTAATTAAAATCAAAACTCCATGATTTGCATGCTTCAAAGTTAAAAGATCCAGGTGGGTTTGTTTGTCGCACTACTCTATTCTAGACTGCTTACCATTGCACATTGGTCTGAACTGGAATAGTGTAGTGTCTGCCAAAATCATTGTCTTAAGCTTCTGATGGCTTTCATGCCTAGGCTTGGCCTGATTGGAAAGTATAAGGTGAACAAACAAATAACCCCTGGCATTAAGAAAAGAACACCAAAATTCATTTGATCATCAAGTTTGCTTTTAAGGCTCCATTTGAACTGGACTTGTCTGTCTAGAGTAGAAATTGACTAGCTTTACGCAGTCCTTGCAGTTCCTTGTCTAGTTATCTTGATTGAGTGGTGATGCTTTTATTTCTAAATGACAAAATCACATGCTGTCATCATGTTTTTAGAGAATGCTAAATTGAGCTGAGCACATGATTTTTGGTATTAAGTTTTGGCATATTTTTGCTTTATATGTCTTTGCAATTCTGCTCATTTCCCAGCAATGCATCTTTTACATGCTCCTTGATGCTTGCATTGCCAAAGGGGGAGAAATCTTTGAGTTCTCTGTTGCAAGGGGGTACAATTAAATTACTCAGGGGGAGTTTTTATCTTGAAAAAGGGGAGACTTGCCGAAGGGGCTTTTACTCTTTTGAAAAGGGGGAGGAAAATTCTTTTGTCAAGTGACATGATTTGGCTCGTTTCTGAGTTTTTATGGTCACTTGTGTGCTGAACTTTTTCAAATTTTCTTGAACTTGAATTTGGTTGTCAATGCACTCATCAAGGGGGAGATTGAGAAACCAAGGGTTGGTTTCGGTGTTTGTGATGAGTGATTGACAGGCTTTTAACCTCTGGTTCGAAGGGGTACCTTCGAAGGGGGTTCGGAGGTTGGAACTCCGAAGGGTTCGGTGGTTTGGTTGCTGCAGCTGTTGCAGCGGAGTGTGCCTGTCGGAGGGGTCCGACAGTACACGATGACTGGGTTGTACCGACGGTCTCGGTACTTTGGGCGGTACACCGGAGTGTGTGCCGAAGGTTGCTATCCCGGAGAGGTCTCCGGAGTACTGGATACACTTGTCTGCTTGTTTGTGGTGCGCAGGGGACTTCGGAGGCGACGGACGGTTCGTAGCAGGTGAACCTGGGTCAAGCGGGAGGCTTGATGCCAGGAGAGCGGGGAGCTCCGTCACAGTGGCTGCGAAGGGGTCCAGGTCGGACCTCAGGTCGAGGTGCACCAGGAGAGGGCAGTAAGTGCGGAGCGTGGCTCCGGGTGAAGGTACTCCGAGACAAAGTCCTCGGAGGCGAGGCACTTCGAAGGGTGGTACTCCGGATGGAGTGACTTCGAAGTATGGTGGATCAAGTCCTCTGCGGAGGCAAGGCGTTCGAAGTGTGCTCCGGAGGGAGACATTCGAAGGTACCCGACGAAGGTCTCAGAAGTCGAGGTGCATCGAAGGCATGGTCCGGGTGAGGCTCGTCGAGGAGTGTGCTCGGGGAGAAACACTGCGACGAAGTGCTCATGGAATGCTTCGTGCGGAGGCCTTGGACGAAGGAGAGACTTCGAAGGGTGGTACTCCGAAGGTGGGGCTTCAGAGTGAGGAAGGCTTCGGAGCGAGGCTAGCTCCGGAGCGAGGTTGACTTGTGGTGCTTCGGCCATGCATGGCTTCGGTACACGGACTGATGGAGTTCGAGCTGAGAGAAGCTGCGAAGTCGTGGTGGTCCACTCCGGAGGTGGTGGTGCGAAGGCCCAAGGGCTTTGACGGCTTCGGCTCAAAACCGTCACTGTATCGGAGGCTAACTTCGGTGAAGCGAAGGCCGTCAGGCTCAAGGCTTCTCGCCGAAGCTACCGCACCCCTCGCGTGCGAAGGGGGGCTTCAGAAAGGTTAGAGACTGTAAAGGCTGACATTGTCTGCTCTGCAAAAAGCTAATGTTGTCCCCTCTGCAAAGCTGACAGAGAAGCCTCCAGAATAAAGTTGACTACCTTTTGTACCCCTCTGTTCTGTAGAGGCAAAACTAGTGTAAACCCTAGGGGTAAAGTAGTCATTTCACTTGGGTGAATAGTGGCTATAAATATGGGGCTGGGTAGGTAACATTTAACACTTTGAGCATTTACTGTTGAGCTCCTGTACTAGCCTCACATATGTTGTATTCATCCAGTGAGTTCTTTTACTGTGTTCCTTGTTCAAGCGGCGAAGCCCTGCTTCTGTGTTGTCTTTCTGCTTGAGCTTGTTTGCATACCTCGCTAGTTGTAGTGCTCCGAAGCTTGTCTAGGCGAAGGGTGTTTTGTGCGAAGTGTGTTTTTCAGTGTGCGTTCGCTCTGTGTAACAGGAGGCTAGACCTTGCTGCTTACTAGCGAAGCCCTGCTCGGAGCCCGTTTAGCTTCGCGTGTCGAAGCCCCTAGCGAAGTCTGTTAGTGTGCGTTTAGACCTTCAGTATACGAAGCCCAGCACCAGTTGCTGTCGCTAAGTATTAGGTCGAAGTCCTCAGAGGGCAGTCCACTCTTGCGAAGGGTGAAGTGGGAAGCCTGCTCGAAGCACCCTGTGTGTGGAGCCTGCACTGACTTAGCAGAGTTGTTTTCGGGGTTGTGAGTGGAGCGAAGTCTTCTTGACTTCGGACTTTTACTCCTTGCGAAGCCTGTGTTCAGAGCTGTCAAATACCTCTGAACCAGACCTTCGAAGGTTGGTGTTCGAAGCCTGTTCCGCAGTAGATAGAATTAAAAACCGAAGGCTATTTTTAGCCTGAATTTTTAAAAGCTCCCATTCACCCCCCTCTGGTCGCCGTTTCCGGTCCAACAGAGTCCATGCAAGAAAACCAAGTTTAGAACTTGGTTGATCCACCCAATGGTGTAAAAACTATTGAGTGTAAATGGATCTTCAAAAAAAATAGACGTTGATGGAAATGTTCACATCTATAAGGCACGATTAGTAGCGAAAGGTTTTAGACATATTCAAGGTGTTGATTATGATGAAACATCTTCGCCCGTCGCTATGCTTAAGTCTATTCGGATCATCCTAATAGTTTCCGCATTTTATGATTATGAGATATGGCAAATGGATGTCAAGACGACTTTCCTGAATGGGAACCTAAGTGAGGATGTGTACATGACACAACCAGAAGGTCTTGATGATCCGAGAAATGCTGGGAAGTATGTGAGTTGCAGAAGTCCATTCATGGACTGAAGCAAGCTTCTCAGAGTTCGAATCTTCGCTTTGATGAGGTAGTCAAAGGGTTTGACTTCAACAAGAACAAAGAAGAGCCTTGTGTTTACAAGAAGGCTAGTGGGAGCTCACTTGTGTTTCTGGTCTTATATGTGGATTACATATTATTGATCGAAAATGATATTCCTTTGTTAAATGCTATCAAGACTTCATTGAAAAATAGTTTTTCAATGAAAGATTTTGGAGAGGCAGCATACATTCTAGGCATAAATATATATAGAGATAGATCAAAGTGGCTAATTGGACTAAACCAAAGTATGTACATTTACAAGGTTTTGAAACGGTTCAAAATGCAGAATTTCGAGAAGGGTTTTCTGCTAATGTCACATGGTATTTATCTTAGTAAGACTCTACTGTGATACCTGATGAGCTAGAGAAAATGAGTGTGATCTCGTATGCCTTTGCAATTGGATCCATCATGTATGCCATGGTGTGCATATGCCCAGATGTGCATATGCTCTAAGTGTTACGAGCAGGTACCAATCTAACCTGGGTGAAAGTCAATGGGCTATAGTAAAGAGTATCCTCAAGTACTTGAGAAGAACTGAGGAAATGTTCCTAGTGTACGGTGGTGAAGATGATATCGTTGTAAGTGGTTACACCGATGCTAGCTTTCAGACTGATAAAGATGATTCTCCATAGCAATCTAGCCTTGTGTCCTGTCTCAACGGAGGCGCGGTGAGTTGGAAGTGTTCCAAGCAAGAGACGGTGGCCGATTCTACAACAAAAGCTGAGTATATTGTTGCTTCAGAAGCTACGAAGGAGGCTATTTGGATCAGAAAGTTTGTTTCTGAGCTAGGTGTTATTCCTAGTGCATCCAGTCTAGTGGACCTCTATTGTGATAATAGTGGTGCCATTGCGCAAGCCAAGGAGCCTAGATCACATCAGAAGTCCAAACATATACTTCGACGATATCACTTGATCCGCGGGATCATTGAGAGAGGTGATGTGAAGATTTGCAAGGTGCACACAGATTTGGACATGACAGATCCATTGACGAAGCCTCTTCCACAACCCAAGCATGAGGCGCACCTGAGCTCCATGGGTATTAGATACTCACGTGAGTGAGTCATGTGTATGTGGAAGATGCTAGTAGAGTCTATGCTAATATGTGAGGATAATTGTTATCTTGTTCCATGAATAAATGTCGTTTACATTTGACTAATGAGTTGTTGACTTGTTATGTGAAACTATTTGTATTATAACGATATTGTTCAAAATAGATACCTGCTCTTGTCATCATGTGGGACAGTGATGATAGATAGATTAACACATCTGACTGATTGATGATCACGTTTCACAGATCATAGACACAGAGATGTCAAATCAGTGATGTGGACACATGTTGGTGAACATGGTGTTGGATAGATCCACTTGAGATACTGCTGGTATTGTTATTGTAATGTGCCAATAGTTGTCATCTCAAATGGTGTACCTATAGAGTCCTTAAACCTGAGTCGCCATTTGATTCCAGAATGCGTAGTGACACACTTAGATGCTTCCTAACACTATTCCGTAACAGGGTAGTAATAAGGGTTGTTTTTAGGTGTGTTGTGAAACATGTCTTGGGATGTGAGCGGTCAAGATGGAATTTACACCTCCTAATAATGGAAGAGACATCTTTGGACCCCTCAAGGTATTGGATTGGGAAAGTGCATGACCATGCCACAATAACTAAAGAGTTAGTCATGATTTGAATCTGATACTTGTTCGAGTGAAAATATCAAGCTATCCAACAAGGGTGGCACGAATCTCGCCTTGAGCTTGACTGATGTCGTGTGATAAAGGGACTGGTGCTTGCGTATATCAAGGTTTAGTGAAAATTGATTTTGTACACTTCCGGGGGTCAATATGTACTGCTAGGTACCGCTATTGATGAGTGAGTCGGAAAAGGTTTACGGTGAACAGTCGTTGGTGTATGAACCTATCGGGTCACACACTTAAGGTTCTCAAGACACTAAATCTGGTTCTCAAGAGGAATAAAAAATCCGGATGAACCAAGCAATCAATGTGCCATGTGCTTCGCGTCTAGAGCTCCACGCCTTCTCATGCGTGTGTGCCTCGATAGCAAAATCTAGAGTCTGGCCGGAGAAAACAAGAGCAGCAGTGCGGTGTGTTGCTCTGAACTACGGCGAGAAAGCAGCGACGCAAAGAACAGGCTAGAGATGAACAGTGCGGCGGCGGCTCTGGCTGAAGGTAGGAGAAGGGACAGGGAAAAAGGAACTCTGATTTTTAATTTCAAATGAGTTAGGAAATCCTAGGGGATTGGGGTCCTATTTATAGGCAGCCCAATAAATCAGGAAAATCCTAATATAACCTTAGGGTTTTTACAGACACCGAAATAATCTAAAAAAGACCAAAATGCTCTTAGGATTTTTACAGACTCGACTAACACAGACTGTGCGCCTAAAAGGCAAAATAGTAAAACCCTAATTAAAGGTAACTTATCCTGATGTGGAGCTTTCGTAGCAGCTACGACTTCGCTTCAGGACCGTCTGATCTCCGATGAATAGTCTGGATAGATGCATCGGTTTTACGCCGAAACCGACAAAGTGTCTACTGTCTTCGCACCGGGTACCCGGATTGGGTCGTCCTGATTCCGCGGCTCCCTCAGCTCGACAATCGCTCGCCACCCGTTTACCTGGGTCAAACCCAGTCAATAGACCAGCGGATCCCCTGTCGTTCCTGGCCCATATACCGGATTGGGCTGGCCCGACTCTGCGACCTCTCTGCCCAGCAGTCGCTTGCCGCCCATGTACCTGAGTCACACGTGGCCCAAGACACGACAAGACTCATCTCCTCTTCGTCTGTCTCTTTGACTTTCGTTGACAATCACTCATCAGTTCTGGAGCCATGAGGCCCATAATCTTCAACATGACTCCTCACCTATTCCCCAACACAAAGATCACACGCTCCAGTTGGCATGCTTTTTGGTCACACACTGAAACACATGTGGCCTGAGAGATTTGCTTGACTCTAGTGTAGGTCATACATCTTAGAAATGGGTTCAAGGCGTGCCAATCAGTTTGACCCTACAACTGATAAGGGATCAAAAATATGGACGTTAGTAGCATAGCCGATCAGCTGGCAAGCCGATGACTGTGGCACAACGGATAAATCCGTGAAGTATCACGCGATCGGCCAGACGACCGATAGCCCAGATTAGCCCAATTGAGCGAACGCGCCATTGGCCGATGGAGAAAACAGAATATGCATATAGGCTGATGGGCACCCTTCGATGGTGAACATGATTTGGAGATGAATTAAAGATAACCTATCAACTTATACTCTGATATAAATAAATAAAGCATGTCAGATAACAGATCTATATCATGAAAATCATCACAATAACTAGATTAGACCTAACAGAGACAGTAGCTAGTCACGATGATCTGAACAATATATTAACGAATAGGGCAAACTTTATTTAGATGAACAATATACGGCATGAAAAAGATACAACAACAAGAGATGTCGGACTTAACCGATGAAGCCTCAAGCTATCAAACCCAGATCACCTCAATCTAAGAGATCAAACCTAACTGATGCAGCCTTAGACCTAGCCAAATACACTGAGAACAACCGACGACTGTGATGTTTCACTGTTCTCCTCAAGAGATCGGACTGAACCGATGCAGGCGTGAGGATACTAACCTAGTTGGCACGGAAGTCGGGGGTGGCGGGACTCACCTTTTTGTCGGAGATCAAACTGATGCAGCCTAGCTCCAAGAGCCTGAGTCCCGCCGGATAACCTTGGGACACAAGGGTGGCGATGCACCGATTGTAGATTGAATGAGAATTAAACTAATCATAACCTAAGGGATACATATTTATAGTCCGTAGACTTGCTATCCAAGTAACCTATCTAGCCGATTTCGAATGAATCTGTAATTGTTGTTGTGCTTATCTCCATAGGCTCTCCTTCCGATCACGCAGCTGTTGCAGACATACTTCTTTGACTTTCTTTGACTGGATCTTTCTTGACCTTCTGTTGACCAGCATGCTTTCCTTGGTGGGCCTTGGGCTTTACCAATTCTTGGCGTTATCAGCTCCTGTTATGTGTGCTTCTGTAGTTTTGTGTTTATGAATCATGATGCATCTAGCTATAATTATCCATGCTTCTTAATAAGCTCATTGCCAACGCTTGCACTGGTGAACCAGGTTCATGGACACTGGACATGTCAGTGTGATTTGTCCAAATTGCAGTAGCAATGATCAATGGTGTATTGTCAATGTGCAGGGAGGTCAAGAATCACAATGAATCAATGAAACCTCCACTTTGAGTAGATATGGATCACATGAGTGGACATTTCTGACAGTTACAATTATTTCTGGTCAGATACACAAAAGTCAAAAACCATTATCATGTAGCTAATAAAAAAGTCATAACTAAATTTTTATGCATGTTGGTTGCATATACGTAGATTTTTTTAATAATTTAAAAAAAACAAATTTCAAATGTGGTACTCGATTTTTAGAAATTACAATTCTAGCCTGCCGTCGGCATATCATCTGCTAAACGTGGCCACGTCACGTCACAGTGCGGCATTGCATCGGTCGAATGTGGCCACATCAGCCTGATTCGACCATTGCACTGCCGAACATGGCAACGGCTAGGCCACGTCGGCGCCGCAACGGACTATCTGAACCGAACGTAGCCACAGTCACCCATGTTCGGCTATTGTAACGCCGAACCTGGGTGACATGGCGATGTTCGGCCCGGCTAGCCATTGCGGCGCTGATGTGACCTAGCCATTGGCCACATTCAACACTACAACGGCCGAACCTAGCCACATAAGCCTGGTTCGACCGATCAAGCACCGAACATGGCTCTATAAATAGGCCCCAAACAGTCCCTTGTAAGCACACCAAATTCCACCCAGTGCACTTGTCCAGCACATCTCGAGCCTCCGAGTTACCTACTACGCCGAGGTAATTATGTCATCTAGTTTTTTGATCTATATTTATTACAATAACTAGGTAGTTTAATCAATTCAAGATTTCATTGACATATTAGAATAAACCGAGGCCAAAGTGTGGACCACGTGCAAATAAACCGATATTAACAATTTTCTGTTCTTTTTTATATTTGTCTTGAATCAATAACTTACAACGTGCCTAATAATATTTATGCATGTAGGTAACTCCTCCACCGTCGCCACCTCCGCTATGTGACTTTGTTGAATGGATCGACAAAGAGGTGGATCCAGATGACCGAGCCTCACTTATGAGGACCCATGCGTTCAACAAGGAACTCTTTGAGATGAGATGCAAGCGGGAGGAGGAGCGCGAGGAAAGAATTTAAGAGGAGGGAGAAGGTGGAGCGTAAGGCGAAAGAGGAGCACGAGGCTGGTAGAGAGAGGAAGCGTGAGAGTGCTCATTGTGCGCATGCAGCAGGACCGAAGGACATAAGGAAGGAAAAGTACCCTCAGTACACTCAGTAGGCATGTAGTGTAGTTTGTATTTTTAAATTTGTGTTGTACTGTTTTATGTTGTGTACTTCTTTATGTGTTGTTTGTGTTGTACTGTTTTAATTACTACGTAATTTTCATGTTGACCCGTATGAGTTTGATCATAAAATTGCTAGTAGATGTTTTTCCTCTAATGTTTGAAGAAAACAACGTAGGTGCATACAAATAGTTCAATACAATTTGATAGTACAACTTTTGTCCTACTGATTTCTCCGTTCTCTCTCTCACCTATCATGTTTTCGTTGCTCTTTGTACCTAAGTTGTTTCTGCCCGTTGTATTCCCTCTATTGTCTGTCCTCTTCACTCCATCTCGCACTCCTCACACACCACGAATTAGAGCTCATGAGAACTTGTTTTAATGGCATGATGTTTTGTTGCCCTCTTACTTTTCTCTATTAAGTACTCTTCTATCCTTTTGCAATATAGCAAACACTCATCCATATGAACCACCGACGCAGAAGTATACCGGTCGACGAAATACCGTGTGGTTCCATGGATTATGCTCTCCACAATACCAAACAAAGGCAAGCATCGCATACCCCGCATCACCCAATTGTAAACCTCTGCAAGGTTGGTTATCATGATGCCATACCTTACACCGTGAGTGTTATACAGTAAGGACCACTTCTCTTTACTTTCAAATTTAATCCAATCTGAGAAGCAACGAACTTTTATCCTCCTTCGTTTGCGTATTGTCTGCTGATCATCCGTGGGTAGTGCACATAGTGGGCCTAGCTCTCGTTCTGCGGCCTTCTCATGCTTGTATTTGGAAGTCAACTCATCAAGTTTAGTCCACAAGGTCTTGAACTTTCTCTGTTGGTTTTGGACACATAGTCTCTTGAACAAATTAGTCAATTTTTTATTTTTGCCCGAAGTGACAGTAGAAATTTGCACCTAGATGGCGCATACACCACCAGGACTATATGTTCCTCCAAGGATAAGGCTCATCTGTATCATTCTTGATATCTTCGATTGCCTTTATAAGCCCGGCATGTCGATCATGCATCACACAAACATTTGGTCTGTCTTGAACTATTGCAATGTGCAACTGTCATAAGAACCACAACCAACTTTCGTAGTTCTCACTTTCCACGAAAACAAAGTCAACAAGGAGAACCTGGTTGTTATCGTCGACACCAACTGCTGTCAGTATCTAACCCCTATACTTCCTAGTTAGAAATGTTCTGTCCACACAAAGAATAGGATGACAATGCTGGAATGTCCGTATGCAAGCACCTGGTGCAAAGAATACTCGGTGTAGAATCTTCGCACCTTTTGGGAATGTTGCATCCTTCTCCTGATAGGTGTAGTACGTGCCAGGGTTGCACGCCTGCACCGTATTCAAACAAAGAGGTAGGTTATGATATGAGTCCTTAAATGTACCAAATCTCATCTCCAGTGCCTTCTGTTTAGCCCTCCATGCCTTTGCACAGTTGATTGTATACTGAAATTTTCTCTCTATGGCAAGTATTAAGGCTCGAGGCTTGTAATTGAGATTCTCAATGATATCTAAATACATAACCCACAATGTAACTTGCACTTAGATTCTTATGCCTAGTCACAGCTGTATCAACTACACATTTATGTTGGACCACAATTGAGCAGACCCAGTGAATTCCCCACTTGGGTTTGTGTGCATGAACTCTCCATGGATACTCCTGATTGCTAAACATGACGTCATAGGCAGTAGTGTTTGACTTTTTAACTCAAATTGACCATCACAATGACAACGACCATGCTATCATGGCATCTTGTACTGCATCCCTAGTAGGATACACATCACCCATGTTTACTTCATTTTGTGTATACTCCCAACGAGTTTGACACTCATCACCGATATCAAGACCATCAAAATTTTCTTCTTGCCACTCGTTGGGAATTGGAATGTCTGTCTCTTCATCATCATTGCCATTCTCATCGTCTTCTTCATCAGAGTTCTCGTCTCTACCCTGCTCCAGAGCTTCCTCCAAAGCTTCATCCTCTCTCTCAAGCAACTCAACTACGTCCTCTATTTCCTCCCCTTCGTTAGCTTACCCTCCAGCAACCCATTGTACATTTGGGGTCGGAGCTACGACATCCGTCTCGGGGATATCCTCATGGACTTGGTTGCTCTCATCGACCTCTATTTGTATGCCTGAGTGAACAACTTTAACCGCTGTCGTGTCTACATTTGGAATGACACGGGGAGTGAAGTAAACTAGCAAAATCTGTTCCCAACCTTTTTCTAACGCTCTTTTAACATACTCCCTCCACATGTTGCTCGAGGTAATAGGAGCCATCTCCCAAAATAAACCTTGGGGCACACGGCTGCACCGGGCATAAAGATGCAAATCCCACTGCTCCATATCTAACAGAAACATCACATGTATCTACTTCTTAATATTTGAAATTCAACGCTCTTCGACCTGACTTAAACTATTCTCGGTAAATTGAAAACTACTAAGATCAGCACCGTCTTGACCCATTACTACTTCACCATCTCTATAGTAAATCCTAAATAATTTTCTATCCATAATGCCTAAAAACATTAAGGTCACAACACAATTACGTTCTATCCTAACACATCTCTACAAAGCCCTAATTTATTTCTAAATTGACCCTACATTATCTAAAAAAATAACATACACTATATACAAAGCATATGTAAATTTAAGATATGGTACTCATCACAATGGTTTAAATTATAAAAAGCATATGTATAAAGTATAATGAAATTGCACCTAAACTACTAGAGATCTATTATTAAATTAATATTAAGTTACTGTTAATTTACTTCTAAAATACTACTCCCTCATTCCCGTATTCAACGTCGTCTAAGCGTTTTAGAAAAAATTCTAAATCTTCGTCGTATTCTATCTGTACTACTTGGTTCAGCACACGAGGCGACAACGTATGTACTCGTGCCGCATGCATGCATGGCCTCAGCACCATTTCAATAAGCAGCATATGATATAGACTCTGCATGCAATGCTTCACTTCTTTCTAGGAATGTAGCATGCATTTTGCTAGGAGTAGTTGTTATATGCATGTGAAGTATTTAATGAGAGACCATGCAATTGCTACATGTAAGAAGAGTACTCTTTTCCTTGGTCACTGTTCCATGAGCTTAGGCGACGTTGAATATGGGAAGGAGGGAGTATAAAACTACTACTTTAATAGTACTCAAATATTAAAAACTTAGTATAAATACGAGAAAATACCTGGAGTAGAAGAGAGACTAAAGCAGGATGCAATCAAATCTTGCGTCAACCCGATTAGTAAGCAAGCATAACAAAGGTACGAACAATAAATAATTTTGTTTATTTAACATGTAAAATAAATTAGTACATGCACATATGTCAAATAAATGTATTGTATAGAATAACTCTAAATTATCTCTAAAATAATTCTAAATTATTTTTACAACAACTGTAAATTATCTCTAAAATAATCATCAATTATTTGTATAACAACCCTAAATTAATTTGAAAGCATTTGTCAAATAAATATATAACTATACTATTACTAAACTACTTCTAAATTACTCATGGACTACTCATAAACTATTAAAAAATTACTCTTAAACTACTACTAAAATAATATTAAAATATTTAAAACTAAACATAAAAAGAAAAGAAAACATTTCTCGGAAGGAAACCCGAGTAAGAATGAGGCGTGGGGAGGGAGGGGCCTTCGACCTTTTTTTCATAGCCCTAGGTTTGACAATGTATCGGCTGAACGTGATCACGTTCGACAGATAATTTGCCGACGGTAGGCTAGATTTGTAATTTCTAAATATCGAGTACTAGATTTGATTTTTTTAAAAAAATATATTATTAAAAAATTGCATATACGTATACGTTAAGGCTGAGGAGGACAGAAATCACGAGGAGATCTGACCGAGCTGAGATAGAGGTGGTGAACCTGAAGCTGTACCTGGAGAACAGCATCCTGTCGGAGAACGAGAGGTTGAGCGAGAAAGCCAGCGCTCTTCGCCGGGAGAACCTCACGCTGCTAGCTAGCAGACCTGTGCAAGACGGCTGCAACGCAAACTAATTGTTTATTTTTAAACTGAATTAACCTGAAATACTATCGAATCAGTGATTATTGGGGCGAAACATTGTGGGAGGACATGCTTTGATACACTGCAAGTGCTTCTTCTGCCCATCCATTTATAGCGAATCCGAATAGCATGGTGTTCCACGAAAACCAAGTCCTTGTGATGAATGGCATCAACCGCATTGCTGGCACCCTCTATATGACTGACGAGTGCCCACAAATTGATAGCATGTCGGGGGTGCGAGCGGAGGGCGAAGCGAGCCATGCATGCGGAGAGCTGGAAGCCGCGTGCGGAAGCGAAGCGCTGCGATTGATTTGGTTTGGACAGCAGCTTTTATTTTCTAAAAATCAAAAATCAAAAATCAAATTAAAGGGTCTATTCTAATTCAACAGTTTTTAGTAAAAACAGCTTTTGGTTTTATAAATTGACATTTCAAATTTCATACAACCATACAAAATTCTATAAATTGACATTTCAAATTTCATACAACCTATATGGAATTTGATAAATTGACATTTCAAATTTCATACAACCATACAAAAATCCATAAATTGACATCTCAAATTTCATACAACCATATAAATTTTCATAAATTGACATTTCAAATTTCATACAACCATACAAAATTTCATAAATTTACATTTCAAATTTCGTACAACCATACAAAATTTCATAAATTGACATTTCAAATTTCATACAAGCAGTACAAATTTCATAAATTGAATTTTTACACAACTCACAGCAGTTTCTCTATAGTTGTTTCAGCCAAACGATTTTCAGCTTTCTCGCAGCTGACATCCCACATCAATTTTTCTACAGTCCACAGCTCACATCATTTTTTTCACAGCCACAACTCAACTAGACACCTTGAATCGTTGGACTCCGCACGCCTGTTGTTCGATTCACACGTGGCAGACGTCTATGTGCGGTCTGTAGGCAAGGCAAAACTCGATCCACGAAACGACTAAGACCCTGTTTGGTTCTTTAGTCCCAAAATTTAGTCCCGTCACATCGGAATGTTTAGATGCTATTTTGGAGTATTAAATGTAAACTATTTATAAAACTCATTCATAATCGGTGGATTATTCGCGAGACGAATCTAATGAGCCTAATTACACCATGATTTGACAATGTGATGCTACATTAAACATTTGCTAATCATGGATTAATTAGGCTTAAAAAATTGTCTCGTGAATAATTCTCGAATTCTGTAATTATTTTTATAATTAGTTTAAGTTTAATCCTTCAAAATAATATCCAAACATTCATTGTGATACGGACTAAACTTTAGTCAAAGTAACAAAACAACCACCTAAGAACGTGTGACTGAATTGAAGCCACACCTGTGGAATTGGGTGCACACTACGTACGGTCGCACTGTTAAGTTGGTTGTCGAGGTCAAGTCAGTCTGGGAACTTTCTTTCCCACTAGCGACTAATAGCAATATGACATGCATGTTCCACTGCAATCAATGGTCAACGTCGTTTGGCCTCAATTGCAAGACGAAAGAAAAGTCAGAGTATTTCATGGCGGTCCTTTGCTCGACTAGCTAGTCACGCTAATTCACACGACAATTTTCGTGAAAGTTATTTTGCACAGGTTGCGAATTTGTTATTTGCTGGTAAAAGCGACAGGTAATCAGCTAGATTATTATAAAGGTAGCCCAATTTAGAACAAATACATACGATTTTTTTGGAGGAATTTGTATAGCAGTCCATTCTATCCACGTCTGCTTTTGCCCTTTGAGTCACGCTGCATCACACACGACAATTTCGTGAAAGTATTTTTTTGGGTCACGCTAATTCACACGACAATCAGTGCAGATCCAGATGGAGGCTCGGCTGCAGGCTCAGATGCAAGCTCAGATGCAAGCCGAGATGTAGACCCAGATGCAGCAGTGGTTTGCGCAAATGGGTGGATCTTTCTCAGGTCATATGGGTCTGCTTGGACTTCCTCCTCAACCTCAACAATCTCCACGGACTCCACAGAGCGGCAATGTGAGTTTCTAATATTGTTATTGTCGGTTTTGTTATATACAAGTGTTCTAACTATTTTTCTTTTTTTTTCAGTTTCATCCATCGGCAGCAGGATCAAACACGCAGCCATCTCCACACACTGGTCATAGCGGTAATGATAATTTGTGAGGCGTGGCGTGAGTTGCCGTGATGAATTTGTTAATTAACTTAAACTTGTCACCGTTAACGCGAACTTGAACTTGTGTATCAATTTGAACTTGTATTTGTGACGTGAACGTGAAATTGTGATGTGACCGTGAAATTTGTGATGTAAATGTGATTTTTGTGATGTGCATGTGATTTCTGTGAATATCTGTGATTCAGTGTGAATTTTGGGGCAAATTTTGTGAATAAATGTGAATTTGTGATGCATTTTGTGATTAAATGTGTTTTTTAGATGAAATATGCAAGAAATAAATGAAAAAAAAAATTAAAAATATTTTGCCGAGTGTTACACTCGGCAAAGCCACCTGCAGTACACAGAAACGTGCCACGTGGCACGTTTCTGTGCACTCTGGGGAGGCTTTGCCGAGTGCCTCCACGTGGCACTCGGCGAAGGGGGTGTGCCGAGTGCCACGGGGGCACTCGGCGAAGCCCCACGCGCCACGTGCCCCCCTCCCCCGAGGCCCCTTCGCCGAGTGCCCCCATTGGCACTCGGCACACCCCCTTCGCCGAGTGCCACGTGGGGCACTCGGCGAACCCCCCTCGCGCCACGTGCCCCCCCCCGAGCCACCTTCGCCGAGTGCCCCCCGTGGCACTCGGCACACCCCCTTCGCCGAGTGCCACGTGGGGCACTCGGCGAAGCCCCGTTAACGGCCACCCCGGCCGTCAACCGTGGACTTCGCCGAGTGCTATACGTGGCACTCGGCGAAGTCTATATTACACTCGGCAAAGACTTCGCCGAGTGCCCGATAAATTGCACTCGGCGAACCCTCACGTCGCCGACACGTTCAGTGCCGAGTGGGGTTCGCCGAGTGTGGCACTCGGCGAAGCCTTTGCCGAGTGCATTGTGGGCTTCGCCGAGTGCCCTAGACACTCGGCAAACCCCACTGTTCCCGTAGTGGTTGTAAATAATATTTTTAAACGCTACATCTATCTATTTGAAACATTTTTGACTAAATGGTTAAATATTTTCCGAAATCGTCGTCGCAGTACGCGCGCAATAAACTTTCCTCCCAATTTCATCCCAAGAACGTAGCAAATTCACGCCAAATTAATTAATTAGGGAATCTTTGGAGGTCAATGTGAATGAACATCGTCCACTTGGTCAAGTGTTACACAAATTAATTAGGCAATAATAGGGTGTATAAGTAGCAGCCGCTGCGAAGCTGCTAGCCTGCTATATGCAAGTGATTACCAGCAGGGAGGGTAGCTATTAGCAAGAAGAATCTCTCACAGAGCAAGCTAGCGTTAGTGGTCGTCAGGTATGGAGGTCACCCCGAACCACACACAGGCCGTGGCCGGGTGGGCGGCCATGGACGAGTCCGGCAAGATGGAACCCTACATCTTCAAGAGAAGGTATCGTACGTGTGTGCACAAAACTCTCGATCGTTGGTCGAAGAGGCATGCATGCGTGGCAAGTGATTTTAACAGTTTTGAAGTATATAGTTGATGCTTAATGGCGGATTCATGGCGACGTACGGCGTGCAGGGCGAACGGCGTGGACGACGTGACGATCAAGGTGCAGTACTGCGGGATGTGCCACACCGACCTGCACTTCATCCACAACGACTGGGGGATCACCATGTACCCGGTGGTGCCGGGCCACGAGATTGCAGGCGTCGTCACCAAAGTGGGGACCAACGTGACCGGCTTCAAGGTCGGCGACCGCGTCGGAGTTGGGTGCATCTCGGCGTCGTGCCTCGACTGCGAGCACTGCAATCGATCGGAGGAGAACTACTGCGACAAGGTGGCCCTCACCTACAACGGCATCTTCTGGGACGGCAGCGTCACCTACGGCGGCTACTCCAGCATGGTGGTCGCTCACAAGAGGTTCGTCGTGAGGATCCCCGAGAACCTCCCGCTTGACGCGGCGGCGCCGCTGCTGTGCGCGGGCATCACGGTGTACAGCCCCATGAAGCACCACGGCATGCTGCAGGCTGCCGGCCGGCGCCTCGGCGTGGTTGGGCTGGGCGGCCTCGGCCACGTCGCCGTCAAGTTCGGCAAGGCGTTCGGGCTCCGCGTCACCGTCATAAGCACGTCTCCGGCGAAGGAGCGCGAGGCCAGGGAGAACCTCAAAGCTGACGACTTCGTTGTCAGCACTGACCAGAAGCAGATGCAGGTTCGTACGTACTTCATTAATGGCGAACTCACTTGCATCTGCATGCCAGTGAATCAAGTCATCAAAATTATTAACAATTTACTACTTGTTTATTAGACTATGACGAGGAGCCTTGACTACATCATCGACACTGTGTCGGCGAAGCACTCGTTGGGACCGATCCTGGAGCTGCTCAAGGTCAACGGCAAGCTGGTGCTCGTCGGCGCACCGGACAAGCCCGTCGACCTTCCATCCTTCCCTCTGATCTTCGGTGAGCAAACACCACATGCACCTCAACCAGTTTATGCACACCAAGCTGGTTAATTAATTCCGCAAAGTACGTGTCACTGAATTTTGGTGCACTCTGTCTGACGAACGCAGGAAGGAGGACGGTGAGTGGGAGCATGACGGGCGGCATGAAGGAGACGCAGGAGATGATGGACATGTGCGGCGAGCACGGCATCACCTGCGACGTCGAGCTCGTGTCCACGGACGGCATCAACGACGCGCTGCGCAGGCTCGAACGCAACGACGTCCGCTACCGCTTCGTGATCGACATCGCCGGGGGGCTCGGATGCACTGATACTTCACTCAGCTCACGTTCCCGTATGTGATACGTGTGCGATATTCTGATACACGTATGGAATTATAAAGATTTATATCGAAGAGAGTGACATTTGAGAATAAGTAAAAGAGAGTGTCAAATAATCCAAAGTTTTTTTGTCCAGCCGTGGACGTTTCCAAGATTTATATTGAATCTAAATATAATAAAATAATTTAAATTTAAATTTTTAGTTCAAAATAAAAATTAAATTACTAAGATAAATACTTTTAATTCATCTACAACTCTATATTAATGATTTCTTAGAGCTAGTTAGAAGTAGGCTGGATCAGTTAAAAAAATTCTAAATCAGAAACTGTGCCAAATGAGTCTTACTGTAACCTCGTGCAAAGTGAAATTTACTCTAAACAGTTTATGGTAGATTGTTGGTTAATTGTTACCTCTCCATCTTCCTAATCACTGTATTTGGAAATTTCAAATAAACATTGATAATGCAAAGTATACTTCAGTTGATCTTTGGGTGATTGAAAAACACCCTAGAAATAGTACGCTGATATTTGTTACTGTTTTTGAAAACATTATCTAAACATGCTTGTAGCTCTTCGAGGTGCTCTGACAGTGATCGATAACATAACAATGTGCAACATAACTTTATCACTGACGTATGAGCTCAATGATGTTGGGATTTACATATCAGTGGCAAAGCTACTCCCAAAGGTGCCAAAGCTCCTGTCCAGCCTCGAGATGCTCTTGGCTTGTGGTGGCTTCATAATGCTAAACCCTGAACAAAGATCACACGCTCCCCTGTTATGTGTGCTTCTGTAGTTATGTGTTTATGAATCATGATGCATCTAGCTATAATTGTCCATGCTTCTTCACAAGCTCATTGCCAACGCTTGCACTGGTGAACCAGGTTCATGGACACTGGACAGGTCAGTGTCATTTGTCCCAAATTGCAGCAGCAATGATCAATGGTGCATTGTCAATGTGCAGGGAGGTTGTTAGGAATAATCTTGCCTTGGTTTGGTTTTGGTCTGTGTTCTGTACGTCGTGTGCGTTGGTTAGTTGCATCGCGCGTCTGGATCATGTAGATCATGCGCGAGATGGCTGGCCATGGAGGTTAGAGCCTCATGTGCGACAGCCAAGGCTATAAAATCGCCATGTACTGCCTTATTTTGTTTATCGCATTGCAATATAGAGTGTTGTGTGCCATTGCTTTGTGTTTGAGTTCATGCACTGTTCATCTTCAACCTCCCGTTGCTTGTGATCTTGGATGTTTGGGTGTGTATGTGCACCTAGAAAATCTGACAAGTGGTATCAGAGCCTCAAGATTCGGGGCCATGACGAGTGCGGTAGTCATGGTGGTGCAGAGACTGCGACAGCTCGGTGCGGCCGGTTCGGCGGCAAGCGCATGCGAGCACTAGGTAACGACGATGCGGTGTCACGGGCTTGGCCTGTGCAAGGGCACAAGGGCGAGCGCCAACTCTGGCGCCTCTGGGCTCAGCGGCGTGTGGCCAGTGCAAGCCGCGTGGCGCCAGCAACCAGCGGCAATGCCTGGTCGCGTGCGGGCAAAGGTGAAGGTAGGTGTGGCTGTCGTCACCTCGACGTATGCAGGGGCCGCCTCAGCGCGTGCGAGCGAGGGTGCTTCAGGTAACATGGCAGGATGTGACGCTGGTTGGCTTAGCGCGTGTGTTGTGTGGAAATCAGAGGCACGATGGAAATAGGTGGAACGTCATGTAATCACGACGGCTTCGTGTTAATATTTCTGATGGTGCAAATCAAGGCGCGAGTTACATATATATATATAGATGAGTATGGCCAGCTTTAGATCTATTCTAGGAAAGGAAAAATTTTACATGGTTACAATTGATCTATTTATAATAACAGCCTATAGATCCTAGCCGGCCATATCTCAACCATATTTGGAATACACATATATATTAACACCATATTTGGAATGCACATATATGTTAACACTCCCCCTCAATCTAAATCTTCTCCAAGTTGAGATTGCTTTTGAACAATTCCAACTGTCGCGCCGCCAGTGGTTTTGTAAACCCATCAGCCACCTGATCTCTTGTTGACACATGTTCTATTTCAAGTAACTGCCTTGCAACTCTTTCTCGAACAAAATAATAATCAACTTCAATATGTTTTGTATGTGCGTGAAATACCAGATTTGCCGAAAGATATTTAGCCCATATATTGCCGCACCATAGCTTTGCCTTTCTTGGTGCTTGAATCCCAATTTTTAACAGTAAAATCTGAATCCACATGATCTCTGCAGTTGCATTTGCCAGCGCCTTGTACTTTGCTTCTGTGCTAGACCTTGACACTATTGCTTGTTTTCTTGCTTTCCAGTGAGGAGCCATGCTGAATAGCGTGGGCCTCATGGCTCTAGAAGTGATGAGTCATTGTCAACGATAGTCAACAAGGACTGAAGAAGAGAAGAGATCTGCTGTTTCATGGGCCGCGTGTGACTCAGGTACACGGGCAGCGAGCGACTGTCGGGCAGAGGAGGCTGCGAAGTCGGGCTGGCCCAATCCGGGTGCATGTGCCAGAAGCAGTAGAAGACCCACTGGGCTGTTGACCAGGACTGACTCAGGTACACGGGCGGTGAGCGATTGCCGGGCTGAGAGAGCTGCGGAGTCGGGCCGGCCCAATCCGGGTACCTGGTGCAAAGCCGGTGGAGGCTTTGTCAGTTTCGGCGTAAAACTGACAACCGTTGATTCTGTATCCGACTGTCCAGAAGAATAGCTTCAGGATATGTCATCTGTTACTCTAGGCCCACAGTCGGTCAGTTGTGTCTGTAAAAATACCTAAGGGCAGTAGAGTCTTTTTTCTGTATTTTTGAGTCTGTAAAAACCCTAAGGGGCTGGTAGAATATTCCTAGTGTTGGGCTGCCTATAAATAGCACCCCAATCCCTAGGGTTTGGACTACCCTTTGTGCTGAAATCAAATCCACCTTTTTGGGTCACTTTGTCTCCCTTCTCTCTCCTGTGTGCGCCGCCAGGGGCTTCCCTCTCACTGTTCTTGCATTATTTTGTCTCAAATCAGTTGGATGCATTTAATCCTTGGTCTCCTGTGAATTTATTGCTTGCATCTTGTTCGGTTTGGGAAGTTAATGCCTTGGGCACGAGCTGGTGATTTTATTTCTTGGGGAGAAGCTTCTTCGGTTGCTTGTGTTCTTCACGGTGGGAGTACTAGTTCTTGCTGTTGCAAGTAGTACTGCTTTGCTGTAGCTACAGCGTTCTGTAGCAGCTTTTCACCTTCTATTGCCCAGCTTTTTGATCGAAGCTGACAGTCTTTTTACCTTTTTCTGGGTGTGTCTGGCGAAGCTCATTTCAGTGCGAAGCCCCTCAACTCCGTGAGGCAGGCTTCGATCGAACCTCTTTAGAGGCTTCGCTCAGACTTCGAACTTCGGTTTTTGTATTCTGTGTTGCTAAGCTTCGAAGCATTGTTCTGATCGACAGCATTACATACTTCGAACAATAGCGCGAAGGGGCTTCGACCCTATCTGTTCGAAGTCCATACTTCGACACGTTTCGAGGTTGGGTTCGAAACTTGTGGCTCCGCTAGTCCTCGCTCTATTTTCTGTGTAGCATGTCACCCTTCGCCTCTCCTTTCGGAGTTTGCTCTTTTCGAAGGTAGAGCTTTGGGTTCGGACTTGCTTTTCTGTCGCGTGGCAGGCTTCGCTTCTTTGTTCGAAGGTAGTCCGTCCGTTTTGTGTGTTCGAAGCTTTCTGTTCGAAGGTTGTGATTCGAAGCTCTCGGTTCAAGGTGTGTTCGAAGTTTTGTCTTCGAAGTCCTTACTTCGAAGCAGGCTCCGACTTTGTCACTTTGCTCCGAAGCTCTTGGTTCGAAGCTGTGTTCGAAGTCCTGTCTTTGAAGTACACACTTCGAACCAGGCTCCGGCACTGTTTTACTTCGCTCCGAAGTACACTTCGCTTCTTACCACTTCGAACTAGGCTAGACAGCAACACCTTCGGCATTTCGGACAGACTCCGTCACCGACCTCCGAAGCAGACCTCGGCGTGCGAAGGGGGCTTCGCCAAGTTCCGAACAGGAGACAACTTTGGACAGTAACTTCTCTTTTCACTTTATACATACTTAGATCATTTCATTGAGAAGTATAGGCCTGTTACAAACTTGTTTATCTGCCTAGTTGCACCACTTTAGTTCTACAATGTTTATCATCAGATGCTTCTAGGTTAGAAACCATTAGACTTAGGCCTTCTGTTTATTTTCTGCTGCGTAGTATTTTTGAGGTGCGTTGGGTATTGGGAACAGACCATTGATTCGAAAGAATTTTTAAGGCGCCCATTCACCCCCCCTCTGGTCGCTACTTTCGGTCCTACAAGTGGTATCAGAGCGAGGTTAGGGTTTTTCCATACCTTAACCGGTTCTAAACCCCTGTAGTGACTATGACGTCTCCTGGCAAGGTCCCGTCCTTGGAAGCCTATGGCTATAATTATTGGAAGACTCGCATGCGAGCCTATCTCATGAGCCAGGGTTCGGACATATGGGACATTTGCGTTCACACCACATTTGTCATTCTGCCAGTTACTGAGCAAGGTACTGCTGGTATCATTGCTCAGCATCTGAGCAACAGTAAGGCTGTGAACATTTTATTTTCTGGCTTAGGTCCCACTGAATTTGAGCGAGTGAGTCATCTCTCCACTGCGAGAGAGATCTGGGCTACCCTCAAAGCACACCATGAGGGAACAGCACAGGTCAAGGCTCGGCTCTATCAGACCTACCGGCGTGAATATGAGAATTTCACACAGAAGTCGGGTGAATCTGTTGAGGCTTTGTTTGGTCGCTTTCAGTCGATCATTAACAAGCTTCGGGACAACAAGGCTGAGGGTGCTCAGTTAGTCTCAGATCATGAGCAGGCACTCAAGGTTCTTCATACCTTGGATCCAAAGATCTGGGAGATCAAGGTATCATCTATCGTTGAGAGTACTTCATACGATACCTTGACCATTTCTGAGTTATTTAGCAAGCTAAAGGCCACTGAGGTAGATATCCAGTTGAGATCAAATCTCACTGGCTCTGGATCAAAATCCCTGGCCCTTGCTACACCTTCTGTTGATCCCTCTGCTGTGAGCTGTGCTGGGTTCTCTTTGATGTCTATCACTGAGGACCAGCTTGAGTTGTTGGGAGATGATGATTTGTGTCTCTTTAACAACCGGGTGCGTCGTGTCTATGATAAAAGAATGTTCAAAAGACACGGCACAAAATCCGGATGCTTTGAATGTGGTGATCCAGGACACTTCATCGCCGACTGCCCCAAGCGCAGTGGATACAAGAAGGGCACCGGCAATAGCTCCCACGACTCCGGCAAGCATGAGAGCCCCTCCTTCACCAAGGGCAAGCCGAAGACTCGGTTCTTCAAGAAGGCCCTGAAGGACTACCGGCGAGAGAACAAGAAGCGCGACAAGGCCTTCTTCGCCGAGATGGAGAAGAGTTACTCCAAGAGATCCACGTCTTCTTCCTCTTCATCGAGCTCAAGTGATGAGGAGATCACCATCAAGAAGGGGAAGGACAAGGATGATCCGGCGGGCCTCTGCTTCATGGCCTTCGGAGACAAGCCGAAGAGCCACTCACACCAGCGCCGAAGATCCCGCAAGAGCTTCTGCTCCATGGCTCTTGGGGATAGAGAAGAAAAGAGCTCCTCCGACGACTCCGACGACGACGATAGCAAGGTATCGTCTTATGAGCGTGAAATTGTAGATTTACTTGAGAGAAATCGTCAGGAGTTGAAGTATCGGGAGAAACTGCTTAGGGGGGCTAAGAAAAGGATAGACGAGTTAGAGAGTGAGCTTGCCGTGGCCAACGGTAGAATTGAGAGTCTATCTTCTTCCCCTTGCTTGGGTGATAGCAGTGAGTGCCCGAAGTGTGAGGTGCTTCTGTGTGACCTGTCGACTTTGAAGTCCAGGTACACGGAAAGGGTTGATGAGAGGGACGCTTTGGCCACTGAGCTTGAAAGTGCTCAGCTGGAGCTGAAAGATGCTCAAGCCACTGTCGTCGCACTCTGTGTTGATTGCCCATCTCATCTAGCTGCCCTAGCTGAGCTGAAATCCAAGGGCAATGAGCATTCGGGTGATTTGGAGAGGTTGAGAGCTGAGCTTGCCCAGACTAGGCTAGAGCTTGAGACACTGTCAGTTCCACCCACTGTTTGTGAGAACTGTCTGTCTCTTAGAATGGAGTTGATTAAGCTAAAAGCCAGAAAGTCTGTCCAAGTAGAGAGTGAGTGTGAGACCTGTTTGTCTCAGGTGGAGGTTCTAGCTTCCTTGAGAGAGGAGCTAGCAGATTCTCAGAATGAGAACTTTTATCTCCGTTCTATTCTGAGTTGGATCAGTGCCAGAGAGCCACAGCTTGGCATGATGATCCAGCAGTTCAAGAGGAAGGATGGGTTTGGAGTAGGTTACACCTACACCAAGGCTGACTTTGAGAGTGCCCTCAGCCGGGCAGTGGAATGGAGTAAAATGACTCCAGAGCAGAGGTATCCCAAGACTCACTCCACTGAGACCTCTCAGGCTTGTCAGCCCAAGGATGGAGTGATCCATGAACCACCCAAAGCTCCACCCAAGAAGCCTATCTGGGTTCCTAAGCCCAAACACCTCCACTCTTCTCTGGACTCTCTTCCTGGACCCTCTCAGCCCAAGAAGACCACACCAAACACTACCAAGCCCAAGAACCCCAAGCCTCAACCACATCCCAAGAAGCCTACCTATCATTGTGAGTATTGTCAGAGAGACGGGCATCTTGCGGAGTTCTGCTTCAGGAGGAAGCGGGTTGAGAGAGCAGAGAGGGCTCGTAGTGATCAGGTGCAGTTCTACCAGCAGGGTGGTAGACTGCGTGTTCCTCGGCGCGGGGAGAGGCTGGAGGCCAGGCCGCGTCGTGTAGGTGGTGGTAGAGGAGACGTCTTTCTTGCCCGTGCTCCAGTTGGTGGTGTTCGTTCCGGCAGAGTTCCAGACCGTGTTGGCTACGGTTCTGGACCTCGTGGCCGCAGGGTTAGGAAGGACCGTGGACCGCGTTTTGAGCCGCGTTTTGGTCCAAACTCTTTTGATGGTTTTCGCTTTCCATCTTTTGAGCAGATGGCTCGACACTGGTTTAGCTCTTTTGCTAAACCTGGTGCCGGACCATTTGCTCCCACTTACAGACATTGATTGTGCAGGACCGGGGACTGGAGGATGTTTGGATCATGGACTCAGGATGCTCTCGCCACATGACGGGACATCGCAGATGGTTCTCCAGTCTCACTCCCCCGAGCTCCAAAGAATATATCACGTTCGGGAACAGCGGTCAAGGGAAAGTAAGTGGCATAGGCTCAATCAGCATCTCAAACCATTTCTCTTTAAAGAATGTTGCTTTGGTTAAAAATCTGAACTTTAATTTAATATCTGTTTCGCAACTTCTTGAGGATGGTTTGGAAGTGCGTTTTAAGAAGGGCAATTCTTCTGTGGTTGATTCTAGAGGGTCTTTGGTTTGTCAGATTTTACCTTTCGGTAAAGTTTTTCGAATTGACTTTTCTAGTTCTTTTGGCCCTTCTCGCTGTTTGATTGCTGGATCCTCTTCTGAGCTCTGGAAGTGGCATAGGAGGTTAGGTCATTTGAGTTTTGATCTGCTAGTCAGGTTAAGCTCTATGGACCTCATCCGAGGATTGCCCAAGCTTAAAATGGAGAAGGATCTGGTTTGTCATCCCTGTCGTCATGGGAAAATGGTTGCCGCTTCTCACTCACCTGTGTCTCAGGTGATGACTACGTATCCAGGCGAGCTTTTACATTTGGACACTGTAGGTCCAGCTCGGGTACGCTCAGTCGGTGGGAAGTGGTATGCACTTGTGATTGTTGACGACTTTTCTCGTTTCTCGTGGGTTTTCTTTTTGGAGTCTAAGGATGAAACTTTTCAATTTGTCCATGATCTGATTTTGAAGCTGAAGAATGAGAACAATGGTCGGATGCGAGCAATTCGCTCCGACAACGGCTCTGAGTTCAAGAACTCTCAGTTCGTCAGCTTCTGTGGTGATCAGGGTCTGGACCATCAGTTTTCTTCTCCTTACACTCCCCCACAGAACGGCGTTGTGGAACGAAAGAACCACACGCTAGTTGAGATGGCCAGGACGATGCTCGACGAGCACAGGACTCCTAGGCGTTTTTGGGCTGAAGCCATGAACACGGCTTGCTATCTGGCCAACCGCATTTTTCTTCGAGCTTACATTGGTAAGACATCATATGAGTTGCGATTTGGCAGACAGCCCAAGGTAAGCCACTTGCGAGCGTTTGGCTGCAAGTGCTTTGTGCTCAAGAAGGGAGGGCATTTGGACAAATTTGAGTCTCGTTGCTGGGATGGTGTTTTTCTTGGTTATGCATTGCATTCTCGAGGTTTCCGTGTTTGGAATCTCGAATCCCAGCTGCTTGTCGAGACATGTGAGGTTTCTTTTGATGAGTCCTTGCCTTCGTTGACTCCTTCTTTTGAGCTTTCTGGTGATGATGAGCTCGGAGAGTCCATCTTCGAGGAAGATGAGGATACTCCAGCTGCTGTTGAGGGCGGGGCTTCTGCATCCCCCGCAGAGCCCACACCCTCTGTGACTTCGACTGATGATGAAGGCGGACCTCTGATCACTTCTTCCACTTCGATCGAGCCCCTTCAGTCGAGTCCAGAGGTGCCAGCTGCTGACTCCGGTGAGGTGACTTCAGATCACCAGGGAACCCGAGCAGTTCAGCGTGACCACCCCTCAGAGCTCATCATTGGTGATTTGACTGAGAGGACTTTGCGTTCTTCTGCCTCTCTCGCTGTGTTTGCTGAATCTGCGTTTGTTGCATCTTTTGAGCCCAGAGACATTTCTCATGCTCTTTCTGACTCTAATTGGATTAATGCTATGCAAGAAGAGCTTGAGAATTTTGTCCGCAATCGGGTTTGGACACTAGTTGAGCCGCCACCAGGATGCAACCCCATAGGCACCAAGTGGGTATTCAAGAACAAACAAGGTGAAGATGGGGTTGTGGTGCGCAACAAGGCTCGACTAGTTGCCCAGGGTTATTGCCAGAAGGAAGGTATTGACTTCGAAGAAACCTTCGCTCCTGTTGCCCGTCTTGAGTCCATTCGTATTCTTCTAGCTTTTGCCGTTTCGAAGGGTTTTAAGCTTTTTCAAATGGACGTTAAGAGTGCTTTTCTGAACGGGTTCATAGAAGAGGAGGTGTATGTTAGGCAACCCCCCGGTTTTGAGAACCCTAAGTTCCCTCGACATGTTTTTAAATTGCACAAAGCTTTATACGGGTTGAAGCAAGCCCCCAGGG
Source organism: Zizania palustris (assembly GCA_019279435.1). NCBI lineage: Eukaryota > Viridiplantae > Streptophyta > Magnoliopsida > Poales > Poaceae > Zizania > Zizania palustris. The sequence continues at coordinate 45,935,999 of JAAALK010000289.1, forward strand.
CTTGGTATGACCGGTTAAAGCAATTTTTGTTGGGGAAGGGCTTTGTGATGGGTTCTGTGGACAAAACTCTTTTCTTGTTCAGAGATGCTTCAGATTTTTTAGTTGCTCAGATTTATGTGGACGATATTATCTTTGGCGGTACTACTGATTCTCTTGTGTCCAAGTTTTCTGAGCAGATGCACAGTGAGTTTGAGATGAGCCTCATGGGTGAGCTTAAGTATTTCTTAGGGCTCCAGATCAAGCAGACCAAGGACGGCACCTTCATCCACCAAGGTAAGTACACTCGTGATATGCTTAAGAAATTTGACTTTGGTGGTGAATTGAAGCCGCAGATGACCCCGATGGGTACTTCTGGGGGTCTGGACAAGGACGAGAACGGTGTCAAGGTAAATGAAAGAGAGTTTCGAGGGATGATCGGTTCGCTGTTGTACTTAACGACAACAAGACCGGACATACAGTTCGCCGTGGGACTTTGCGCGCGTTTTCAGTCTTCACCACGCGCATCTCACCGGCAGGCTGTCAAGCGCATTTTCAGGTATCTCACCTATGCGCCTGATCTTGGTCTTTATTATTCAGCATCATCATCACTTGATTTATCTGGCTTTTCGGACGCCGACTTTGGTGGGTGCCGGTTGGATCGCAAGTCGACTTCCGGTACTTGTCAGTTTCTTGGTTCTTCCCTTGTATCCTGGTCTTCTCGAAAGCAATCTGGAGTTGCTCTTTCGACCACAGAGGCCGAGTACGTAGCTGCTGCCAGCTGCTGCTCACAGATGGTTTGGATGATTTCTACTCTACGAGACTTTGGGTTGCTCTTTCCTTCCAGGGTTCCATTGTTTTGCGACAGCACGAGTGCTATTAGTGTAGGGAAAAACCCATGTCTCCATTCAAAAACCAAACATATTGATGTGCGCTTTCACTTCTTGCGGGATCAATATGAGAGAGGTGTCATTGACCTTATTCATGTTGATACCCATCATCAGTTGGCTGACATTTTTACCAAACCCCTAGATCAGTCTACATTTGAGCGTTTACGAGGGGATTTGGGTGTTGTGTATCCTTTCTAGGATATTTTGCGTCAGTTTTCTTTGCTCTTTACTCTTTTTCTTGAGTCTTTTTGTGTGTGTTCATATCATACATATTCACATATCACACTTCTGAGTCTGCTTCTGTTATATGATTGAACTGTTTTACTTATTCTAGCAGGTACATGCTTTTGATTACATGTCGATGATCATGCGTTGTTTCAGTTCACTTGATATACCTGATATCTGTCATGTGCATGGCTTTTACGCTTTCAACTTGAAAAATGATCACCATTGCTTCTGGTAACTAGCATGTGTAGGCTGAATGCTTTTGCTATTTGTTACATGCCTTGTAGCTAGTTCATCACATAGATGCAGATATGCAACTTGGACATCTTTATGCTTTAACATGGAAAATGTGCTATCAAAATGATAAAAATCAAAAATGAATGAAAAATTCCATGCCTTTTATGCTTAAAGTTGAAAAGATCCAAGTGGGTTTGCTTTGTCGCATTATATTGTTCTGGACTGCTTACCATCGCACTTTGGTATGAACTAGGACAGTGTAGTGTATGCCAAGACCAATGTCTTAAGCTTCTGATGGTACAGTTCTGGCCTAGGCTTGACTTGGTCGGTTAGCATAAGGTTTGACATGCAAATAACCCTTGGCAAAAATGACAAAGGAAAATGAAAAAGCCTGAACTTTAAAGGGATAACAAGTTTGCTGAAGCACTTTGTTTTGAACAAATGCTTATCTTGGTAGATATCAGATAGCTTCTGCATCTCATGCCTTACCTTGCTTATTTACTAGACAATGGGGTGATGCTTTCGTTTGCAAAAACTGAAAAAATGCGTGCTAAATGACTTTCTTTAGATATCATCTCTTGCACTGATCATGCCATGTGTCCTAGACAGTATTTCTCTTGCTCTACCTGTTAGACACTGTATTTGCAGTCAATCATATCTGAGAAGCATGCTCTCTACACTCCACCTGCACCCCAGTTGCATTCACTGCATATTTTGAGGGGGAGTTGCTTTTCAGGGGGAGTCTGTGTCTCTTTTTGAGTGCTTGATGAGTTCACTTGTCAACAAGGGGGAGAAATTGGCATCAGAGTTTAAGGGGAAGTTCTTACTCTGTTGATATCCTTGTTGCTCTGAAATCGCACTCATTTTGAGCTTTTGTGTTTTTGGTTAACCATAATGACCGTTTCTTGCTTTTGTTTGGCTTTTGGTCATTAAGGTTAACCTTTTACCTTATTTTTTCTTCTTCTTTGTTCTCTTGTGTTTTTGTTTTCGTGTTTCCACATTTGTTCGCAGGTGCTGAAGAGCTTAGAAGTGAGGAGTGTTGACAATGCTCTCATCAAGGGGGAGATTGAGGAGCCATGCTGAATAGCGTGGGCCTCATGGCTCTAGAAGTGATGAGTCATTGTCAACGATAGTCAACAAGGACTGAAGAAGAGAAGAGATCTGCTGTTTCATGGGCCGCGTGTGACTCAGGTACACGGGCAGCGAGCGACTGTCGGGCAGAGGAGGCTGCGAAGTCGGGCTGGCCCAATCCGGGTGCATGTGCCAGAAGCAGTAGAAGACCCACTGGGCTGTTGACCAGGACTGACTCAGGTACACGGGCGGTGAGCGATTGCCGGGCTGAGAGAGCTGCGGAGTCGGGCCGGCCCAATCCGGGTACCTGGTGCAAAGCCGGTGGAGGCTTTGTCAGTTTCGGCGTAAAACTGACAACCGTTGATTCTGTATCCGACTGTCCAGAAGAATAGCTTCAGGATATGTCATCTGTTACTCTAGGCCCACAGTCGGTCAGTTGTGTCTGTAAAAATACCTAAGGGCAGTAGAGTCTTTTTTCTGTATTTTTGAGTCTGTAAAAACCCTAAGGGGCTGGTAGAATATTCCTAGTGTTGGGCTGCCTATAAATAGCACCCCAATCCCTAGGGTTTGGACTACCCTTTGTGCTGAAATCAAATCCACCTTTTTGGGTCACTTTGTCTCCCTTCTCTCTCCTGTGTGCGCCGCCAGGGGCTTCCCTCTCACTGTTCTTGCATTATTTTGTCTCAAATCAGTTGGATGCATTTAATCCTTGGTCTCCTGTGAATTTATTGCTTGCATCTTGTTCGGTTTGGGAAGTTAATGCCTTGGGCACGAGCTGGTGATTTTATTTCTTGGGGAGAAGCTTCTTCGGTTGCTTGTGTTCTTCACGGTGGGAGTACTAGTTCTTGCTGTTGCAAGTAGTACTGCTTTGCTGTAGCTACAGCGTTCTGTAGCAGCTTTTCACCTTCTATTGCCCAGCTTTTTGATCGAAGCTGACAGTCTTTTTACCTTTTTCTGGGTGTGTCTGGCGAAGCTCATTTCAGTGCGAAGCCCCTCAACTCCGTGAGGCAGGCTTCGATCGAACCTCTTTAGAGGCTTCGCTCAGACTTCGAACTTCGGTTTTTGTATTCTGTGTTGCTAAGCTTCGAAGCATTGTTCTGATCGACAGCATTACATACTTCGAACAATAGCGCGAAGGGGCTTCGACCCTATCTATTCAAAGTCCATACTTCGACACGTTTCGAGGTTGGGTTCGAAACTTGTGGCTCCGCTAGTCCTCGCTCTATTTTCTGTGTAGCATGTCACCCTTCGCCTCTCCTTTCGGAGTTTGCTCTTTTCGAAGGTAGAGCTTTGGGTTCGGACTTGCTTTTCTGTCGCGTGGCAGGCTTCGCTTCTTTGTTCGAAGGTAGTCCGTCCGTTTTGTGTGTTCGAAGCTTTCTGTTCGAAGGTTGTGATTCGAAGCTCTCGGTTCAAGGTGTGTTCGAAGTTTTGTCTTCGAAGTCCTTACTTCGAAGCAGGCTCCGACTTTGTCACTTTGCTCCGAAGCTCTTGGTTCGAAGCTGTGTTCGAAGTCCTGTCTTTGAAGTACACACTTCGAACCAGGCTCCGGCACTGTTTTACTTCGCTCCGAAGTACACTTCGCTTCTTACCACTTCGAACTAGGCTAGACAGCAACACCTTCGGCATTTCGGACAGACTCCGTCACCGACCTCCGAAGCAGACCTCGGCGTGCGAAGGGGGCTTCGCCAAGTTCCGAACAGGAGACAACTTTGGACAGTAACTTCTCTTTTCACTTTATACATACTTAGATCATTTCATTGAGAAGTATAGGCCTGTTACAAACTTGTTTATCTGCCTAGTTGCACCACTTTAGTTCTACACTGTTTATCATCAGATGCTTCTAGGTTAGAAACCATTAGACTTAGGCCTTCTGTTTATTTTCTGCTGCGTAGTATTTTTGAGGTGCGTTGGGTATTGGGAACAGGCCATTGATTCGAAAGAATTTTTAAGGCGCCCATTCACCCCCCCTCTGGTCGCTACTTTCGGTCCTACATCCAGGAAACAAGATTTGATCCTAGAAAAATTGCAAACCCTCCTGAGCGCCTGTCATCTTTCAGCCCAATCTGCATCACTGAAACCACTAACTAGAAGTGAGGTTGTTTTACCAATCTTCAAGTCAAGCTTTGTTGTGTGCTTTAGATATCTCAAGATTCTTTTGACTACAGCCCAATGAACAGTAGTAGGTGCGTGCAAAAACTGACATACTTTATTAACAGCAAAAGATATATCAAGCCTTGTTAAAGTCAAGTACTGTAATGCACAAACCATGCTTCTATACTGAGTAGCATCATTTGGACCGAGTAGATCTCCTTCATGGACCGAAAGCTTCTCTGAAGTAGACATAGGAGTAGCGACTGGTTTACAATCACTCATTCCAATTCTTTTTAATACATATGAGGCATACTTTTCTTGCGTCAAAATCAGACCATCGGATACCTTATTTACCTCAATTCCAAGAAAATAATGCAGATCACCTAGATCTTTTAGAGCAAACTCTTTGTTAAGATCACTGAGCAAAGCTGAAGTTGCACTTGGTGTTGAACTGGGCACAATGATGTCATCAACATAAACAAGTACATGCATACTGATGTTACCTTTATTATAAAAGAACAAAGATGTGTCTGCCTTAGAGGATTTGAAGCCCAAGTCTTGTAACTTCATAGTTCATACTAAGTCTGGAATACCATGCTCTTGGCGCTTGTTTGAGTCCATATAAAACCTTGTCGAGCCTGCACACATAACTTGGCAAAGATTTGTCCTCATACCCAGGTGGTTGCTTCATATAAACTTCCTCTTCTAGTAAACCATGTAAAAAGGCATTTTGAACATCTAGTTGACGAAGACTCCAACCTCTTGACACGGCAACAGAAAGAATAACTCTAATTGTCGCTGCCTTAATCACAGGACTGAAAGTATCTTCATAATCTATCCCATACCTTTGCTTGAAGCCTTTAGCAACAAGACGAGCCTTGTACCTGTCAAGACTTCTGTCTGCCTTTCTCTTTATCTTATACACCCATTTACAGTCAATAATATTAGTGCCCTTTTTTGGAGGTACAAGATGCCAGGTCTTATTTTTCATCAAAGCAGAGTATTCTAGATCCATAGCGTCTTTCCAATTCTTATCTTCTAAAGCTTCATTTATATTATGTGGTTCCCCTGATGATGTAAAACACCCATATTTAATAGTGCCATCAGTATATACCTTTGGTTTGCGAATTCCAGCTTGTAGATGTGTCCTTGGCCTTGAATCATCAGGTGCAGTAGGCTGTACAATTTGGGACGCAGCTCCCTCGGCCATAGGCGATCCCGGTGCTGGCGGTGGCAAGTCCTCTGTGGGATCAGCGCCGGTCGGGTCATAGGAATCAGGCACAGGAGATTATGTCTGCTGCCCAAGCTCGGTCGACGACGTGGCTTGATTTGGTTGATCAAAGATGCTGGACGGGAGAGCGGACACGCGTGCTGGCGACGCGGTTTCTGCACCGCCTGTATCTGCTGAGTCCACATCGTTTCCTGCACACACTTCATCACATAGATTATTAGAATCAAACATGTGATCACCCATTAGTTCTCCCCCTTGATAAGATGGTATTGGCTGGAGATCAGATGGAAGGAGAGAAATTTCCTGACGAAGTCGAGCTCCTGCATTTGGATGAAGTTGTGAGAAAGGAAAGACATTCTCATCAAAGGTGACGTCCCGAGATATGTAGACCCAGCCTGTGGAAGGATCTAAGCACTTAAAGCCTTTGTGCGAGGGACTATAGCCAAGAAACACACACTGCTTAGAGCGAAACTGAAATTTATGTGTGTTATAGGGACGTAGATGTGGCCAATATGCACAACCAAACACTCTAAGAGAAGAATAGTCTGGTTTTTGCTGAAACAGACGTTCAAGGGGCATGTCATAATTTATGACTCGACTAGGAGTTTGATTAATCAAATAAGTGGCAGCTACAAAAGCATCTTCCCAATATTTGAGAGGGATTGAGGCGTGAGCAAGGAGAGCTAAACCGACCTCAATAATATGCCTATGTTTTCGTTCTGCAGCCCCATTTTGTTGATGAGCGTGAGGACATGATACAAGATGAGATATCCTGACATGCTCAAAAAAGGAGTGAAGCTTCTGATATTCACCCCCAATCAGTTTGCATAGCAATAATTTTTTTGATTAAAGAGTCTCTCGACAAGGTTTTGAAATTCATTGAATTTCTAAAAAACTTCAGATTTATGCTTGATAAGATAAATCCACACATATTTGTTGTAATCATCGATAAAGCTAACATAATATTTGTTCTTTCCAACCAAATTAGGTGGAGGTCCCCAAACATCTGAAAACACAAGCTCCAAAGGTTTACTAAAAATACTATGTGACTTGGGATAGGGAAGCTGATGACTCTTTGCCTTTGACAGGCATCACACACCGACTCTTTATTTGATTCATCTAAACAAGGAAGATTATTTGTGCTAATGACTTTAGAAACAATGGGGGCAGAAGCATGACCCAAACGACTGTGCCATCTTTTGAAAGATGGTTTGACAACTCCAAAGGCTTGTTTTATGGCGGGTAGAGGAAGTGGATAAAGACCCTTGCGGCATGGCCCCTTAAGGATGATGTTCTTCGTTGCCTGATCCTTGATCAAAAAATAATCAGGGTGAAATTCAAGGAAAGCAGAATTATCTTTGGTGAGGCGATGAACTGAAACAAGATTTTTGGTGTCCTTTGGAACATGAAGAATATTGTTTAGATGTAAATTGCGAGTTGGGGTGTGAACTAATGAATGACCAATATGTTTGATTTCCATACATGCGCTGCTTGCTGTATGAATCTGGTCACTTCCATGATACTTGTCATGGATGGCGAGCTTCTCCAGATCACTAGTGATATTGTCTGTAGCACCAGAGTCCATGTACCAGTTTTGATCCATGGAATAAAGGCTCATTGCAGCAACAACATGGAGTTCCTATGGAACATAGTTTTCATCAAACCTGCCAACAGTCAATCGTCGTGTGTCCCGTCTTGAAGCAGACCTGACAGATTGGATGCCCATTGTTGTCTTGGGTTGCAGTTGGGCCCGTGGGGAAGCTCCTGTGTTGCTGGTTTTGCCGTAGAGGCTGCTGCTACCCACGGCCACGACCACCAGCGCTACGGCCAGAGTTCTACCATCCTCCTCAGCCATGATTTGGGCCACACATTTGCTAGCTCCCACCACGGCAGCCGCCTCTTCCTGCTGAATTCGCTGATGATGGGGAACCGATGCCAAGCTGCAACTCCAATCTAGTCTCAAAGCTCAAAAGTTGGGATTACAATTCTGAAGGAGTAATAGGTTCTAGTCTAGTTACAAGAGCAGAAACTAGAGGATTGTATTCAAGGTCAAGGTCGTTGCAGATATAAATCACCAGTTCCTCATCGTCAAGGGGTCTTCCTGCTGTAGCCATCTCGTCTGCAAGCCCCTTCATCTTGCCATAGTATTGGGCAACAGTCATGCTGTCCTTCGTCGTGGCGAGGGCAAGACGCACATTAGTAGCACGTGCACGCGTGTGAGAGGCGAACATGTCGGTGATGATCTTGCATGCTTCAACGGCGGTTCTTGCAATGGCGATTTGTGCTAGGATATCCTTGGACAGGGAGGTGAGAAGAAATCCTAGGACTTGTTGGTCCGTCGCGAACCATTCGTCGTAGGCTGGATTGGAAGCCTTAGAGATCTTGCCGTCGCTCTGCTTCTCATCAATTTCTTCAGATGGAGCGACGGCTTTGCCGTTGACATACCGCTCCAGTCTTGCGCCTCGTAAGATCGCAAGAACTTGCGCCGACCACATACCGTGATTCTGGCGAGTGAGTTTCTCCGTGACTTGAACACCAAGGAGAGGATTCGATGACGAGTTTGAGGACGCCATTGCTAGGATGATTAACCCTAGGCTCTGATACCATGTGGAAATCAGAGGCGCGATGGAAATAGGTGGAACGTCATGTCTCTACTCAGAGATCACGACGGTTTCGTGTTAATATTTCTGATGGCGCAAATCAAGGCGCGAGTTACATATATATAGATGAGCATGACCAACTTTAGATCTATTCTAGGAAAGGAAAAATTTTACATGGTTACAATTGATCTATTTCTAATAACAACCTATAGATCCTAGTCGACCATATCTCAACCATATTTGGAATACACATATATGTTAATGCACGTATATGTTAACATGTTGCGCGTTGGAGTCACGTGTAGGTGGTGATTCAGTTAGCGATCTGTCCAAGATTGTCCGGGTCAAGCGCGTACGAGCGTGTCATGATCGAGCAATTCATATTGCAGCGAAGGAGATAGCGGCATTGGTGCGCCAGTGGGGACGTGTGTCGTCCGGAGAATGAAGCTGCGTCTAGAGCGCGGTGAGACGGCGTCATTCATCACTGCAGGGGAGCGACGGAGTTGCTATGATAAACCCAAAGTCAAGATTAAAGCGAGATTGTTAGAAATAATCTTGCCTTGTTTTGGTTGTGGTCCGTGTTCTGTACGTCGTGTGCGTTGGTTAGTTGCATCGTGCGTCTGAAACATGTAGATCATGCGCGAGATGGCTGGCCATGGAGGTTAGAGCCTCATGTGCGATGGCCAGGGCTATAAAATCGCTATGTACTGCCTTATTTTGTTTATCACATTGCAATACAAAGTGTTGTGTGCCATTGCTTTGTGTTCAGTTCATGCACTGTTCATCTTCAACCTCCCGCTGCTTCTGATCTTGGCTGTTTGGGTGTGTATGTGCACCTAGAAAATCTGATAGAGGTCAAGTATCCGGATGAATCAATGAAACCTCCATTTTGCGCAGATATGGATCACATGAGTGGACGCTTCTTACCGTTACAATTATTTCTATGAACTTGTCAGTGATTCATAGTCGGGGAGTGTTTATGCAGTGCGGTCTCTATGAACTTGATACCCCAATGCGAAATACAAAACGGGAGGAAAATTCATATAACCAAATAACACCTCCACATAATTATATAATTAACTTTAATATATGTTATTTCCTTGCCATACTTCGTAATATATGAAATATTAATGCTAAAGGAGTAAATATCGTACTCAAGCAAGCAGTAAACTAACCTTATGTTTTAGTATTTTTCGAAATGAAAACTCCAATTATATCTTCATGTTTAATATTCTACAAGACATCAAGTAATCTGTTCGATTGAGTTGTTTGCTCCCCTGATACAAATACCTTAACCTTTCCTTTCACTTGGATCCAGCTACAGCCAGGAGATTTCATGACACCGTGCTCTTTCATGGCTCTTCTCACTCTCTCAGCTTCATCCCAATGCCCACTCGCACAGAGTAGGTTGGAGAGCATGACATAGCCAGTGTCTCTCGTGGGAGCTGTTGCCACCAGATCATCTCCTACCTTCCTCCCAATCCTGACATCAAGGTGCTCCGATGAGCAGAAACTGAACAGAGCCTCAGATAGGTCGTTGCCATGAGACTTAACCATTTCTGGGTAATGTTCCATCGTCTCAATGGCCTTTGCGATGTTCCCTGATCTAGCATACATATCAAGGACACAAGATAAGTGCTCTATCTTTGGTTGAAGTCCATGGACAGATACCATTGACTCAAAGAAGACCCCCCCTTGCTCCAGAAGGCCAGAATGGCTGCAAGCTGTGAGCAAGCCGGCAAATGTAGCATCATCTGGCGAAACATTGTGGGAGGACATGCTTTGATACACTGCAAATGCTTCTTCTGCCCATCCATTTATAGCGAATCCGAATAGCATGGTGTTCCATGAAACCAAGTCCTTGTGATGAATGGCATCAAATGCATTGCTGGCACCCTCTATATCTCCACACTTGGCGTACATGTCTATCAAGCTGTTGGCCACATACAAGTAGGATGCAAATCCACGCTGGAACACACAGCTCTGGATCATCCTCCCACTGGCTAGACATGGCGCACATGCGCAAGCATGAAGCACAGCCCCAAACGCGAAATCATCAGGATAGATATATTGCTGTGTCAACATATTGACAAATAGTGCAAGGGCCTCAGTGGTGTAACCATTCCTCACAAATCCTCTGATCATTGTAGTCCATGAGATGACATTGGTCTCTGGTGCACTTTGAAAGAGTGCAATAGCTTGCTCCATGTAGCCAAGCCTTGTGTGTGCATCGATCAGTGAATTCCACGAAACAGTGGTTCTTTTCTCCATAGACTCAAAGATCTGCACAGCATAATCTAGCAAGCTGAACTTAGCATAGAAGGAAATCAGTGAGTTATTGACCTCAGGGATGATGTTCCAGCCACCTTGCACTACAATCTTGTGGATTGCGAAGCCAGTAGACGGGCTGGGCAGCTCCGTGCAAGCGTCAACGAGAATGCAGAGTGTCACATCATCGCAGGCCAGTCCTGACATTTGCATCTTGTTGAACAGAGCAAGGCATTGCTTGGCATTGCCACTGTGAGAATGGCCCAAGAGCAATGTGTTCCAGGCGACATTGTTTCTAGTCGGCATTTCTTCGAACAACTCGTGGGCACGCTCCATGTGGCCTGAGGCCACGTAACCGTGTAGGAGCGAGCACCAGGACAGAACGTTGAGCTCGGGCATCTCCCCGAAGGCGCGAGCGGCGTCGGCGGCTAGGGTGCACTTTGCGTACATGGAGACGAGCGCGTTGCCGACGGGGAGCTGCGCCCGCAGGCCGAGGCGGAGGACGCGTCCGTGGAGCTGCGCGCCAGCGGCAGGTGAGCGGGCGGCCGCCGCCGCGGCGAGCGCGGCGGTGAGCGAGAATGCGTCGGGCGCGCGCATCCGGGCGAAGAGCGCGAGCGCGGCGCGTGGCTGCGCGGCCCGGGTGTACGCGGTGAGCATTGCGTTCCAGGCGACGGCGTCGCGGTGGGGCATCGCGTCGAACAGGGCGCGCGCCGCGGTGGCGTCGCCGGCACGGCCGTGAGAGGCGATCCGGGAGGTGGCCGTGGCGAGGTCCCCATGCCCTGCTGCCCGTGCTGCGGCGCGGCCAACTTGCCGGTTCAGGCTCATCAAAGGGGGCGCACCTGAGCGCGCCGCGCTGCGATGGGCAATGGCGAAGCCGACACAGATGTGCTCCCGCCTCCCGGGTTATGCCTGAAAAAAATGATAATTTGCCACTTTTTCTTTTTCAATTATAGTATCACTATAAAACAATGACATATAAATTAGATGGCAAAAAGTTTTTTTAGTATAAAACAATGACATATAAATTAGATGACAAAAAGTTTTTTTAAGGAAGAAATCGGCCCTCAAAGAAAAGTGAGGATATAATTGGCACAAATGTGGCTTACAAACTGACTTATTGCGGTGTGGTTTTCTGACAAATAGTAAACTATTGAAATGCAAAATGAAAGTTGACTAGACACAGATTTCACACATTTTAACCGACTACAATTTTACCATCACATCATACATAAGTGATAAGTGAATATCGGTTTGTTTATTTTCTGATTTTTCGGAATCTACAGACCAAACAAAACTCTTAATATCTAACAAACATTCGACCAAACTGACCCTAAAGGTTTGACAATATGTTTGTCACTACCGTTGGTATATGTACATGGTGATACAATTCGTACACACAAACAAAACAAAATGGTGACAATGGTCACAGTATTTCCATCATTGTGCTACGTTGCTTGTGAGATTGTATGTGATGTTCTATCACGCCGATATTAGGCCATCAGGAAGAGAGAGGCCTTCCTCTCCATCTCCAGATAGAAATTTACGGCATGCGTGGAAGACCGCTGAGTGGAACCCCAGAGGATTATCTATAAACACAAAATGTCCTCCCTGCATAAACCATTGAGGTCTCAAAAGTCAGCACCGATGTCGCAGCTTTACTTACAAATATTTCCAGTGAAAATGACTCGCCTGTGGAACTCTGATGATCTCACAGGGGACTTTCATGTCCTTGCGTGCTTGTTGTGCACCCTGGTAATTCATCCAATCTTGCTGGCCATATATGAAAGTAGTCGGCACCTTCCAATCAGATGCACTGTTACACATTATAGGGCAAATGATGAACTAAGAAACATTGTATGACAAAAAAGAAACACCTTGAAATATCACAAACAGAAACATGTAAGGTTTTGTAACCAGGATCTAAGATATTATGAAATTAATATCAGAATAGAAAGCGAGAATTTGATGTTTTGTTTTTCTTCTTAACCCAGCCATGCCTGTATATTCAAGGTAATAAACGAGTGGTCTTGGCAGCAATAGGTATTTCTGAAGTTAAGTTCTTAAGCCCTTGAATATAAAAAGGAAAATTATCCATTATACAAGACATAAAGTGAAAAACAAAACAAATGACATCCTATCCTGTCCATATGAGATTAGAAATACAAGGATACAATATCAACAAAGGACGTCATTGCATGGGGCAACTGGCAAGTAATGAATTGTAGATTTGTAGATCACCGCTAAAGAAAGAAGGGTCAATCAGGGTTCACACTACTGCGGTAACCGGTCCACTGGGCTAGACCAGTGTCAGTAGACTAGCCAGTTCGGTTTAAAATTTGAATTTGAGTTTGAAAAATGAAACTTCCAAAAAAATAAAAAAATACTAGGTGATTTATCATGATTTTTGGTTAATTTATTTTTCCAAAATATTAAAATTTGAAATATCTTTGAAGCATACATCAGTAAAAAAGAAAAAAATTGGCCTAGCCTAATATGCAGGTTTTACTGGTTTTTTTGTTTTTTATTTTTTCACAAAAATGTTATTACTGAATTTGTGACGCTCTACCATTTAATTCAACCAAAAAAAGCAAATGTCATACCATTTTTTATCATTGTATCACAAATTTTCTTTAAATTTCTATATATTTCCTGCTTTTTTTTGAAATTTTCTACATTTTCTATTTTTACATTTTTTCTGCATTTTTAAAATCAATTGGTCTTCTACGCAAACCAGTCTGTTATTGTGGCTAACTGACCAGTTACCAATGCCAAACCAGACGCAAACCAGTGTCGGTAACCAAGCCAACCCACTTGGTAACCGTTCAGTTCCATTTTTTAATTCAAAATTTGGAATTGAATTTTGGCCGGTTTCCCACAGTTATAGCCGTCCCCTCATGATCAGTAACTGGACCTCCACCGGTTACATTAACCCTAGGGTCAATAGCTTAGAATAAATCAAAAGAAGTTATCTGAATGATCATAACTATGTGCATGCTATCAATATCACCAGGTAAACAGTTTATAACTTATATTTAGATAGGAAGAGAACCGACCTTTGCAGAAGAGGTTTCCTTGCAAATGCCCCAAAGGAAAATATATATTTCAAGCACAGCTCTCCACTAGCTTTGGCGGCCAAAGTATGGTAAATGTAATCTTCATGCACAACAAATCAATAATAAGGTTCTGTTGCAAGAGCCATTTAAGATATTAAATATATTAGATTGATGTAACAACAAATTTTACCGGTCAGAAACGTGGATTCATGTTCCATTAGTAGTTCACCAGTTGAATATGAGCCAAATCTGGCACTGGTATATCTCCGAACCAAGTCTGGTCCCCAAGGACCCAATCCTCTATTTTAGCAAAAGAAAATATGTATCAGGACGGGAAAAAAGTTCAGAGGGAGACAGGGACATGATCTGTTCATTATTTTTAGAAAAAAAGAAACAAAGCAGCGCATTATTTTCAGAATGCCCATGTAATTTTGACGTTGGGTCTGATGTGGTCATCACAGTGGTATCACATTTCCATCAACATAATGGGTGGATTGTTCTATTTTGTTAAGGGACCTAAACTTGGAAATTTTAACCAGAGGCATCCAATTGCTGATACATGTGAAGTAAAGAGGCTGTCACTTCAATCTTTCCTTTTTTTACACTTTAGATGGAACAAAATACAGAGTAACATGGAAATCTGAACAATTTATTACGAGAGACTCTAGGCTTACCTCACAATTCTTTGAGGAGTAAAATTGGACTCCCATAGATGATTCACTAACATGCCTTTCCATGTTGCTCGAAACTTGGTTAACCACTCAGAGCTATGCTCTGTTTCTGATGAAAAGCCAGCAGGGCCAACCAAAATCAAGTGTTTGACATGTTCAGGATGCTGAAATAGATTTTTTTCAGTACAATCATGGCCACCAATGGAGAAACATCATTCCATTACTTTTTATGAATATACCTGTAAAGCATACTTTGCCGCAACATATCCACCAAAAGAATGCCCAAGCAATATAAAGTTACTGATATTCTTTGCTTTGCGCCATTCCTCAAAAGAATCTATGAACCATGCCTCAGTTTCTGTTCAAAAAATGGACGAAAAGAAAGGAAAAAAGGAAACACATAACACATTATTAATATAAGCACGTATCAATAACAAAATTACTGAGAATATATGTGGTTTTGTGTTAGTACGAATTGTTTACAAAACCAACTATATAGGTTGAAAGTTAATGGCGGGAAAGGAATAAAGGATTATGAAAATATAACAGATTTGCTGACAGCATGCAAAGATGCTTAACAAATAGAGTATTTGCATCTAACCTTCAGTACTTTTACAAGTGAAGTCAGGTCTGCTTGATCCACCCCAACTGCAAAAGGAAGAGGGAATTCAATTTTATGCAACATCAAAAATATGAATACAAAATAACAAAAGGAACTGTATAAAGCATATGAATAAAGCAATTTTTCAACAATAGATGAACACCACAACTAATTTTCCTAACTTGGAGATGAGGGACATTTTTTCCTGTGAATGTGGCATCATATTATTCTCTATGGACAGCACAAAACAGATAAAAGACAACGAGAAAAGGAAAAGAAAGGCAGCTGATTCCTCTACATATTGTGTTAAAATGTTTCACACATTAAAATAGATCCTGAACCCCCAGATCCACACGTGCACAACTGTTTCCTTTCTTTAAATAAATTACTAGAATGGTTGGTATCAATACTGAAAATGGAAGATAATCAAAATTAGATATGCGGCTTGGTAGCAAGTCAACGATTATATGCTAGTATAGGAACATAAATATCTTGTGCACTAAAATTGAGAAACAATGGTCAAAGTAATGGAGACACTAAGTGACAACATAGAGGAATACAAGACATGGGTCCTTTGTTTTCTCAAAACTTACCCAAGCTGATCAATGGCAATCACCCTGAAACGGCTTGCAAGGGCATCAAAGTTGCGAAAGAAGAAACCTTGTGAAGCGCCATAACCATGGACCATGACAAGGGTGGGAGCATTCTCCTCACTATCAAATGTTATAGTATTGATGAACCTGGGCTCATCACTTGATGATCGAAACCACCTAACTTTTGACCCAGGTGGAGCAGAGCCAATGTTAATTTGTTCTTGGATGTACCCAGTTCTGTAAAGAGAAATGGAAAAATGAATCAACAATTAAAAAATTCAAAGAACCTCATAGATGTCTAAAGTGAAATGAAGAAAGTCCTGAAGTATTTATCAACAAGGTAGTTGGGCATAAAACTAGGCAAGTGAAGCCCCATGCTAGCAATAAATAGAACATTAAGAGAATAGGAGGCCATGCCTTCTAATTAACACAAGTTATTAGCCCTTTGGATCGTTCAGGCGTGGAGACATAGACAGAGCAGCATACTGTGACACCATGCATTCATTTCTAGATTAATAAGAGAGAAAGTTCTCTTTCTTTGGGAATGCATTTTCTAGTCTCTTTCTGAAGAACAAAAAGGCCCAATGGATAAAATTGTGACACTTAATCGACATGATTAACACTATCATCTCAGCATGCAGTAGGAAAACAACAACCAAATCCGCTTAACTAAAATGCAGCCTTTAGTAGCAGCAAAGCAATAAAACATCCTGGTATGAACCCCAATTTCTGTTATTACCATTCAGATCGTAGCTCGAGAATTATTACTTAACAAGAAGTTTAATTACGGCACAAACAGGCCGAGATGCCACACAGCTCGCCCAGCATCCAGCAAATCATAACGATAAGTCGAGAAGAGGGGGAGAGGGGAATGCCTGCCCTACAGCCTACTGTCCCAGTACCCCTCCTTTGAATTGGATTGCAGTGCAAATGCATCAACATCTCGTTACCCAGCTAGAGCCCGTGCCCGTCCAATCCCGAAGAAACACCACGACCGACGGGAAAATTCGTCGTCCGGGCCAAAAGCTTGAATTCACGAGCGTACTTTAGACCCCCTCGACAGGACGACAGTTCAGAGATTAAACGAAAGAGGAGCGAAATCGGGACTGAGAACCGTACTTGACTATCGAGAGGAGTCGCTTCTCGGCGGCGATGATGCGGTCGGTGGAGGTGGGGATCCAGCGGAGCGCGGGCAACACCCTCCCCCACCTCGAGGGCGCCGGCGCCGGCGCCGACGCCGATCCCGCGGTGGCGGCAGACGCGGCAGCGGTGGTCACCCCTCTCATCTCCTCGGCCGACATCCTCGAAGTCGCGGCGACGGCGGCGGCGCGGCGCATGCGACGCTGGCGCACGGCAACGCGCGCGTTCCTTGGTCCTTACTCCCTAGTCCCTCCCCTCTCCTCCCGGTCGCCGCCACGGGCGAGTTTTTATGGGAAAAAAGCCGACGACTCACACTGTTCGGTTCAGCCGAGCCGAGCGGAGGCCGAGTTACGTAAGGGCTTGCGTGCGCGCGCGCAAGATGGTTGGAGCGCAAGCAACGCGACCGCGCGCGCCAGGCCCGCACCCGCAGGCCGCAGCGAGGCGATGCTCTGAGCAATCGAGATGCAGTCATCTCATCTGGACCGTTGGATAGAAATTAACGGTGTAGAAAGAGGACTTCGCGTGTGATAGGATCAACTTCGTAGCAGTCGGGACCTGACTTCGCACCATTTGATCTACGCTGGACAGTTGAACGAGTGACTATAGAGTACTGAGTCTAGTGATCCCTTCCAAAGTCAGAAGAATCGATTACTGTTTAGAGATGCCCCAACAGTAGGTAGGTTAGGGTTAATAATTTTGATCCAACCAATAAACCTAACATCTTCAATTGTTCATCTATCGGAGAAGTCGGAATAAGTAGTTATTAATAAGTAGTTATTGTAAGTATTTGTACTCTACTATCAATGTAAAGTAAACCTAACATCATACTCATAAGAATAAAATTAGGAATATAATTAACTCTAATAAATTTTTTATCTACGGATTAAAAGGTTTAGTTTAAAATCATCGTCCCTAATTTTAAAAGTAAAATATTTTTTCCATAAATTAAATAAAGAAGTATGAAAATAAAAATCCCCCGCTCTCTCTTGCGGTCCAAGAAAGAAAATGGGCTGGCCCACGTAACATAGTTATTTATAGTAGATCTCATTCGAGAGCTTTCCTCCAGCAAATTAAAGGCCTACCAATGCCAAAATCAGAAGGCGTAGGCATACGGCATACCCATTACCCAACAGGGTCGCACGCGCGAGTTTTTTAAAATATTTTTTTGTTCAAAGTCGTATTTTTGAGTGGTATTTTTAAAAATTACAAAATAAACATCTTATTTAAAATTGATAAAATGCTGATAATACTCGTATCGTCAAACCAATGATCGAGCCAAAATCACACTATTCTATTGTCAAACCTCTAGCCGTGATCAGTGGCGGAGCTAGAGTAAAACTGAAGGGGGTGCACCGCTTTAAGCGGTACACCGAATTAAATCTGAGGGGGTGCACAAAAGGTGAAAAATTAATAATAATAACTAAATTTTTTTTGCAAGGGGTTCCTAGGAACCCCCACCCCACCATTTGGCTCCGCCCCTGGCCGTGATGCTCTATGGCTGAACCATTGATCTAGCAATAGTGTGATAAGAGTATCTCCAACACGCCTCTCCGACTAACTCTCTAAGTTAAATTTTAACAATTCGGACGAAAAACATGCTCCAATAAAATAACTATCTAGATGGCCAAGCTATCCGACTAGCTAGCTAAACTAGTGTTCTCACTGGCCAAACTTAGCCAGTCAACATGACTGGCTATATGTGCTCAACCTTCCTCCCTCTCGCATCTTCCCCATCACCCACGTGCTCCTTTTGTGCTCCTTTTACCTCAACACCAGCTCACTTGCCCCCAAAGCCATCGTTGTTCTGCCCCTAGGCCAGCATGCTCGGTTGGCATCGCCCCTTGCCTAGGGACTTGCCTCTAGGCCAGTGCTGCCCTGCCACCGACCCCATGCATAGAGAGTTAACTATTTAGAGAGTTGAGAATATAGAGTTTGTTAGAGTGCATGGCAGATTTAGAAAGAAATCTTATTAGAAAGTTTGCTAAACAGATAGATAGAGAATTAAAAATGGAGATGTTCTCAATATGTAAGCCAAAATTTGGCTATTCAAGAAAAAAACCCTCCAACAAACCAGCTAACTAGATAGTCAAACCGTCAATCTAGCCAAATCAGTCTCCACACTAGCCAAATTTGACCAACCATTTTATTGTGGGCCCATGCTAGAAGCCTCTTGCCCTCTTTCTTCTCTATCTCTTCCATATAGCTCATCCTCTCACACACAAGAATAGAGAAACTGTGAGAACCTCTGATGCACCGATACTTTACTCAGCCCACGTTCATGTATCTGATACATATGCGATACGAAGATACACCTCCAATGTGCGTATCGGTGGCATATCGAATAATAAATATTAAAAAATAAAATAATTCTAGATACTTTTCTGATACATCTGTGATACTCCAATATTTATATAGTCTATTGAAAATCTGGCCTAATAACAAAAACCCTAACTCTCTCTCACCAGCACAGCCCTAGCCGCACAATAACCTCTCCAAACTACCATGACTCCTATCCCTAGCGCAACTCACCAATGCAAATCCAAGCTCCTCCCATCGTCACCGGCTCACCGTCACCCGTCGCCGCAGCACTGCCCCACCACGCCTCTAGCTTTCAACATCGGCCTACCCCCCCTCCTTACTCCCATCCCCATCTGCACAGCTCCATCCTCCAAGTGCTCCCATTGTCGCCGGCTCACCGCTACCCACCACCAGTGCAGCACCGCCCCACCTTGCCTCAGGTTCTAGCGTTGGTCCGTCCCATCCCGCCTCCATATCTAGGCGCCTCTAGGTCCTAGCGTAAGGACCATTCTTCATCTTCATTTTTTGAGTTATGTCTTAATGATTCTTTGGATTGCATGAACTATCTTTAGAAAGTCAAATCTCGTTGTTTAGAGAAAATGTACTAATGTAAACTCACTGTTTAGGATGGCAAGCTTTATCCCTTTTTCGGATCAAACAAATAGTAGTGTCAATTACTCCACCAAAAGTGATGATTACAATCCCAAATATCCTCTTTGGAAATATGTTACAAAGCTTGAGAGTATGGTTTGTGAACAAGAAGGATTGCTTACATAATAGCATGAACTTGTTAGCTGCCAACTTTTATTGATTAGCTTTTGATGAACTTATGTATTATCTATATTATGTTTAACTTTGCTTATGTTGAACTTATCTTATAATGTTGAACTTATGTTATGGTGTTGAAGTTATGTCTTAGCTTATGTATTTTTTATATATGTATATACTCGTCGTATCGTTGTATTCATGTTTTTTGAAAATTCTGTATCGTTGTATCATCGTATCCGTATCGCCATACCCGTATCATGTATTCATGCAACATAGGTCAAAATCGAGAACCACCCATGGACATCATCGACGGTGGTGATGACAAATGTTCACCGAAAGAGTGGCAGGAGGTCCGGTGGGCCGGTGCGCATGACGGGGATAGCTAGCTACGTTGGATCGTGGCTCATCCGCATTTGTTGTGGTGTGGCTACCGCGTCCACGCCACCACAAGGGATCCAGGTACGTGCCAGTGAGCATGGCAGTTAACTATGTACTCGATTGATTGATCGACTGGATTGATGAATTTGTTGATCTCAGGC
This sequence comes from Zizania palustris, assembly GCA_019279435.1. Lineage (NCBI taxonomy): Eukaryota > Viridiplantae > Streptophyta > Magnoliopsida > Poales > Poaceae > Zizania > Zizania palustris. The sequence continues at coordinate 45,956,251 of JAAALK010000289.1, forward strand.
TGAGAATCTGTAATACATAAAGAAAGCACACACACTATGTGGATGAACACATTCAAGAACACACACTATGTTGGGAATTTTTCTAGTTCCATAATGCTCTACTTTTATAAAACTGGGTACAAAAGGCTTATAAGATCTTAGTACTCTGCTTGCATTTAAGCCACAAGCAAACAACGACTAACTAGGCTCATAAAGACATAACTCCTCGATTACCTGTGTGACTTCTTGGCTTTTGAAGTTTGCTGCTACAACAACTATAGCACACATACAGTCTAGAGAAACACAGACCAAAACATATGTATAACAAAACATTAATAGAACCCAAAAGACATAATTAAGTCTAGATTATTATCTCACATTATCCCCCTAATCTAGACTCCAATATTCTTCAAGCCAACCAATTCACGCATACCTGCAAATTTGATCCTTCACAGCGCCTTGGTCATGTCTGCACATTGCTCTTCCATGCTAACATGCTTCACAACAATTGTTCCTTTCTCCACACACTCGCGTATGAAGTGACAGCTAGTGTCAATATGTTTACTTCTCACATGGAATACTAGATTATTCATTAATGCAATAGATGATTTATTGTTGACATAGAAACTGAATGGTTTAGTCTTTAGTTGAAAAATCTCACTTATTAACCTGTTCAACCATATGCCTTGGTATGCTTCTATTGTGGCAACCATAAATTCAGCCTCACAAGTTGAAAGTGCAACAATCTTTTGCTTTTGTGATGCCCAAGATATCATATTCTCATAAAAATACAATATGAATCCACTGGTACTTTTTCTGTCATTAAGATCACTTGCAAGATTACTATTACTGTACCCAATTGGTTTTTCTTCATCTCCACTAGTATAAGATAATCCGAAATAGATTGTCCCTTTGATGTATCTCAGAACTTGCTTCACAGTTTGAAGATGTGAACTCAATGGTTTCTCCATATATATGCTTACAATCTCAACAACATAAGCTAAATCTAGACGTGTGTGAAGCAAATACCTGAGGCTTTCAATCAACTTCCTATATAGAGCTGCATCAATTGGATATCCTTCACCTTCCTTGCAAAGCTTCAACTTAGGTTCCATTGGGTATTTTATGGGATTACAATCAGCCATACCAGCCAACTCCAATATCTTCTTTGCATATGAAGATTGCTTGGGTGTAATATGATATCTTCTCTGCTCAACCTCAAATTCTTGCTTCATTTGCCTTTTAAAATCAACAATTTCCGTTGCACTATTGCACATGACAATTAAATCATCTACATAGACACCAATAATTAGTACTTATGTACCTTGGGTTCTCTTGTAAAGTGCATGTTCTTGAGGGAACTTAGTGAAACCGATATTGCTCAAGCTATTATCCATCCTGATATTCCACGCTCTCAGTCCCTATTGCAGACTATAAAGGGCCTTAGATACTTTGTACACCTTTCCCTCTTGGTTCTTCTTGATGTACTCTTCAGGATGAGATACATACACATCCTCCTGGAGATCACCATTAAGAAATGCTGACTTGACATCTAAATAGTGTGCCTCCCATCCCTAATGAGTAGCAAGTGAAAGTAGCAGCATCACTGTTTCCATCCTGGTTACCAGTACAAAAACTTCATCAAAATCTATTCCAGACTGTTGAATATATCCCTTTGCAACTAGTCTCGCCTTATGCTTCACTATCTCGATTTCAACGTCTCTCTTAAGCTTATACACCCACTTGAGACCAATGGATTTATGACCCGGTGGTAGATCGGTCAAAGTCCAAGGTTTGTTCTTCTCAATTACTTCAATTTCTTGTTTCATTGCTTCAACCCAAGGTGCTTCTTTCACAGCTTCATAGAAACCCACTGGTTCATCAGCAACAATATATAACAATTTTGGTGCAAGTTCAATTTCTTGAGTCTCGACATAAATCTCATCAAGTTGGCGATAGCATATTTGCTTAACATTAGTACTAGAAATATTAGTGCTTGGGGAAGCTACTAGTGAAATCATCGGTGTCATGGGTGTCGCTACAAATGGACTTGATGCCTGCACATCATCACCTCCCACACCATCTTGGGTCGAGGTTGACATGATTGATGGTTGTGTTGGAGTTGAAGCCTCTTGTTGTATTTGTGAGTTTTCCGACCGATCAAGGGGCACTTGATTAGGCTCTTGATTAATAAGCTCATCTTTGACTTTGAATGTCACTTGACAGTAATCCTAGTCACCAGTGACACTACTCAATATATCATCCCATTGCCATGCCTTGTCTTCTTGGAATACAACATCCCTACTCACACATACCTTGTTTTTAGGATCAATCAGACGAAGAGATTTGCTCCCTGTTTCCACACAAGATAGACCATGGGAACACTTCGATCATCAAGCTTTTTGGTTTTTCAATTTGGCACTTTGACATATGCAGAACATCCAAAAACTTTCAGATGGTGTACACTTGGTTTCCTGTCTGTCCACTTCTCAAAAGGTGTAGAATTTACCAATGCTTTAGTTGGAACTCGATTAAGAATATTCTCAAAAGGTGTGGAATTTATCAATGTTTTAGTTCGAACTCAATTAAGAATATTAACTGCATGTTTGACAGCCTCCCCCCAAATATTGTTGGCATGTTCATGCTCTTCAAAAGGCTTCTAGCCATGTCAAGAATTGTGTGGTTTCTTCGTTCAACAACACCATTTTGCTGTGGCATGTATGGTGTTGTCAAGTGTCTTTGAATTCCCTCTTCTTCACATAGTGACATGAAAAGTTGTGATAAAAATTCACCACCGCAATCTATTCTTAACACTATTATCTTGTGCAATGTCTCCTTCTCAACTTATACTTTGAATTTTTTAAATGCCTCTAGTGCATCACTCTTGCACTTAATCATGTGTATCCACATCCTCCTAATCTTCAATATGGGTGAGGTTAGCTTTTTCCTGTCGTCCTCGACACGGCTTGTGATACTATGATGCAAAATGCCCAAATGCATCACAATTGAAACACTTGATTTTTGACTTGTCATGGTTTGTCCCAGCGCCATGAGTGACTTCACCTACATATTGAGATGAATTCATGCCGCCTCGTCCTCTTCTACCACACCCACGGTAGGTACTATGCGCCTTGCCATTGCCGCACACTTCACTACTACCACTGTCATGGCTCTTCTGGAACGACAATGAAGCCACACCATTCTTCTTGGCGTGAACCTGCCACTCTGCATGAGTGAGCAACGGACGATCATTGTTATTGTTGCTATGGTAGATACACACCTTTTCCTCATGGATCTTGAGACGCCCGATGGCTTCCTCAAGGAGTATGCTATCAACATCCCCAGATTGCTCAATCGTTGAGACAATGTGCAAATATTTCTTAGACATTGCACGGAGGAATTTTTTCACAACACACTCCTCCATCTGGGCTCCTAGAGCTATTGCCTTGTTTACGATGCTTGTCAGCTTTGCTGCAAAATCATCCATCATATCAGTATTCTTCATACGCAACAACTCAAACTCTTTTTGAGGTTTTGCACATTTGCGTTATTGACACAATCTCCCAGATGCATTGTCTTCAATGTTTCCCACGCTTCCTCTACTGTTTCCTTCTCAGCAATTAGCAACAATGTTTCTTCCGGAATTCCTTGATAGATAGCAGCCAATACCATCTTATCCTTATGTGCTTCCATGACAACTTCGATCGTAGGCTCAACTGCATCCCAAACGCCCTGAGCATGCATAAATACCTTCATCTTGATAGCCCATTTTGTGTAGTTACTTTTCGTGAGCATAGGGTACTAATGGGACATGGAACCTTCCCTGGTTGCCGCTCTCTGTCCATCTTGCACCATCTCTTAGCACAAGTGCTTCTTTGTCGTGTACCTGCTTTGATACCACATGTTGGTCTCGAGCTAAGAATCTACAATACACAAATAAAGCGCGCGCGCACACACACACACTATGTGGATAAACACGATAAGAACACACACTGTGTTGGGAATTTTTCTGGTTCGAGAATGCCCTACTTCTCTGAAATTGGATACAAAAGGCTTACAAGAGCTTAATACTCTGCTTGCATTTAAGCCACAAGCAAACAACAACTAACTAGACTCATAAAGACATAACTCCTCGATTACCTGTGTGACTTCTTGGCTTATAAAATTTGCTGCTATAACAACTATAACACACATATAGTCTAGAGAAACATAAACTAGGACATAGGTCCAACAAAACATTAAAAGAACCCAAAAGACATAATTAAGTCTAGATTATTATCTCATAGAATTGAAATTAGTGGTGATCGATGAACTATCGAGGTTTGTCTGTGGCATACAAGGCGTGACAAGTGTATTTCTCCGCATGTTAATCCTGCAAATCAAGCCGATGTCGGTCAGCACTATTAATTCTAGCTACAAACCAAGCCTACAAATAATCCTGCAAAAAAGTATTTCTTTGCATGTTAGCTAGCACTGTTAATTGAAGATTAATTTTGATTAGTGCAAAATCAAAATGTTATAACTTGGGGATTTCCAAGGTTAAAATTTGGGATTTCAAAAAGAAAATCAAATCTTTCGAAATATTTTGAAAGTTTAAAGAACAAAGTAATTTTTTAGATAGTTGAAAATAAAGAGTCTATTAGAGTGTATATTAGATTTGGATAGAAATCTTTTTAGAGAGTTGACTAAATGAACAAATAGATAATTAAAAATAAACAAATTATTGGAGATGCTCTAAGAGGACTTCTATTACCAAACCAACAACTAACAAAATTAATGGTCAAATTCTTGTTTGTGTCCATTTATTTGGTGATAAAGATTTGTTCTCTAAAAATAAATTAAAAAGTTAATTCCAAATAAAAATAAACTATGTCTTAACCATTTCTTTCCCACCAAAAGAAAAAAAAGTAAAAACTATTTCTTCCCTAACCCCTAGGTCGTAGCCCAAAGCTCCTAGCCCTAGCAGACACCTGCGGCGTGTGAGGCGATGACTCGCATCGATTAGAACCATCGACGGGCGGGTTGGTGAGCAGGCAGCCGGCCAACCGACCTACTGGGAGAGTTCTGGTGAGCTGGGGGGCTTGCCGCATCCGCGCGCCACGGGCCAGCTTTGACGTTTACGAGTAATCAATCCACTCGTCCCCTTTGTTCATGGATGACTTGGCTTGAGCGTGTTCGAGTGCTCGTAGAAATCTTTGTTTCTACATCCTTCTTCCTAAGCCGATGGTCGCATTTCTCTCTTGTGTGTGCTTGCTTGCCCTGGAGCCTAAACGTTGTCCGTACTAGAGCCTACATTTGTTGCTGTAAAATTGCCGCCCAGCTCTGAATTTCAATGTGAAGCCTATTTCACACTGGTAGGCAACTATGGTACTTACCAAATCACCGGAATAGTAGACCAATTTATTTGATCATTTTTTTTAAAAAAACTGAATTTCAATTTATTTGGTTTTAGAATGGTAATTCGACATCGAGTTTTCAGAAACCATTTTTTTCAATACTGAAAAAACTATTCTATACCATATAGGCTACATGATTTGAACTCAAAAGAACAGGTTTGGGTTTGATTTTTTTGTTTGGTGTGTTTAATGTTTATTGTGGATGGTTCACGACAACTGAATCAAAAACAGGTTCAGAGTAAATTAGTTTTCCTTCAAAATAAGCTCTCACCATAACTTTTATCCATAGTATTTTTTATTTTTCTTGGGGATGATAGGATGGTTCATCTTTATAGAGGTGGCTTACTGCTGATAAAAAATACTATAGATAAGGATGTAAGGGTGATTACTTCAAAGATGGTGACTGAATTATCCACAAAGGTAGACAAATGGGACAATGTGATCATGCCTTCAACTACTTCAATTGGGGATGCTCTTGTCCAATCAAGTGAGAAGACCATGGATGTGACTAAGTCTGAGGTGTGTTTGGTTGAGCTATGGCTGTGAAAAAAAGCTATTGTATGGCTGTAGAAGAATGCTATTGTGAGCTGTGGGCCGTGGAAAAGCTGTTGTAGGATGTCTGCTGTGAGAAAGCTGAAAGTCGTTTAGCTGAAACAACTGTGAAGAAGCTGCTTTCAGCTGTGTAAAAAGTCTATAATGTCCCTGTCTACTTCAAACGCTGATTATATATAAAACAAGTTGTAAAATAATGTATCATAGAAAATACAACACATAATTCATCATAGAATACCACCATCACATATTGTATTGCACAAACAAAACATCGATCAAAATGTATTCCATATGTTTCACCAAATGTTTGCAACTGTTACATGACAAATTAAAACATTAATACTGGCCCTTATAATGGAAACCACCATTCTTTGCAAAGATTTTTTCCACGAGAAATAGCGCTAGTTGTGAACGGATGTCCGACAAATCAGTGTCGCTAAGACTGCCTTCAGGTAGGTTGAATTCCTGTAAATTGATTTTTTTACATCATTTAATGTTTACATAAGTGAAAAGTAAATGAAATAGAAGAACAAAGGTCACGGTAATATCTTACGTCGTGTGATTTAAGATCTGTTATCTTCATGGCTAGCCTCATATGGTGTGCAACATAAAACCCACACTGGTTTCCAGGAGGTTGATTGTAGCACTGTTATGGAAATACACGATTAGTTTGGACGACACATTAAATTTGAAAAAGGTAAACATTTATAGACTTAAAGGCACTACGGTTTTATGAACCAATGGTTGGCATTGCGGTTCATTTAGTTTGTTCATATTGGCAGCGTCTTTGAAAGCTCTGTAATGAGGTAGAATGAGATTGAGTTAAATAAGAATAGGTTGAAGGTTGAAGTTGTAATGAAGTGTTTGTGGCGCCCCGATTTACCGAAATCGGAACATTATTGAATTTCCATAGAAAAACAATAATACAAGAGGTTCATCATGCGACAAGCGTACATACGACAATATTCATGGTGCGCAGACTATATTTATTACATCAGAATAAAATAGTAATAAAAGTAAATAGCATGATGAACGACTTCTTCAGGATCTTTGCTTGACTGGGTCGCTACTCCAAACCGTCTTCATAGTAGGCATCCTCTGTGGGGTCCAACGGGTATGAGTACAAAAAGTACTCAACAAGCCACCGCAAATGCATGTAATAATGCAGGATAATAAACAAGGAAGGGTAATGGCTCAATGTGCGGAAAAGTACATTTTCAGTTATTGCATTTAGTGTAGTCAGATTTAATCATGCGGAAAAGTAAACATGAGCATCAACAACATCATCTAACTCGAGGAGTACATTTTACCTCCTCGCACAATAGTCCTTACATGTCAAACCATCATGCACATACATATTCAAAGTAATCTAACTGTGGGATGTCACGCAACCCGCCCTTGACCGTGGGCTCGGCTTTTCGAAAAGATTTAAGACTCTGATCAGAGATGTACTACTATACCCACAAGGCACGCACTCATCCCAAACAAGATGACCCATTCCACGGGGAACTCATGCCAAAACCTCAGCATGAAATGCTCCAAGCGATAACCACCCGCTCTAGGTTTCGCCGGCGCGCCGGGCCGCATCCCGGCTAACGTCGCACCCCCTTTTGCGCCACGTCGGTACAAGCCACCCGCAGGTGCTGCTTGACCCATCTCCAAATGGTGGCCTCAGTTTGGAACACTCCATACCTTAGTTAGGACTTACCCATTAGACTTGTGGTTAGTACGGAAGTGTATTGCAACGGATCCCTCATACCGATCCTTATAGTGCCCCGGGTGCTACCGACCAATGCCCTAGCTTGCACCCGGAACCCACCATGCATTCACTCACAACCACAACTCCAACACCGACAGAATTCCAAAGATAAGAATAACGGGGATCATATAGTAGAACCAATCGCTACGACTCATTTTTAATCCTATAGCAATCGTGTCAATACATTGGACATTAGCTAATAACATTTATCATATGGTGACAAGGAGTTTAGGCTAGAAAGCATGGCTTGGGTTGCACATCAAGGTCGGGGATCCTAAATAAATATATTGTAAGGGTTTCATTCGACTAATGCATATATAACCTATGTGTTTTAGCGATAGTTTAATAAAACATGGGTCCAACATGCTCAAAAGATTGGTTTGGTGACTTGTCTTGTTCAGCGAAGGGTGAGGGAGGAACTTCCGGGAAATATTCCAGCTCCTCGACGACGTCGTAGTCTTTCCAATATAAATAAAGGAAAATAAAATGAATACAACATCCAATCTAAACAATATAAAATCACTCAGCAAGCACATAGGTTTAATTTGGTTTAATCTAAGGAAAGATCAAGTTGTTGAGGTTCTGAAATCCATTTTATAAATAATTTTAAAAAGGAATTAAAATGGAGTGTTGTGCTTTGAAAAGGGTTTTAAATGTGAGTAGTCTCATTTTAGACATTCTAATCAATTTAAAATGTAAGGCTCATGGGTAATGTAGTGGTTTTCAGTATATGAACAGAAAGAAAATAAATATAAACTTTAAAGAAATTTAAATAATTGAATTTACATTTTTACCCTAAGGGTACTTGAGTACCTATTTAAATAAAGATGAAAATTTCAAAGTAAACCTATGGTTTTTATGGAATGAAAGTGTAGAGAATAATATTATAATTTTTTGAAATTGAAATGGTAATTTTTAGAGTTCAAATGCGCCAGATATGAATATTACAAGTTTTAAATACTTTCTGGAATTTATTTTTGAATTTAAATCCCCTCGGGTCCACGGTGAGCCAGGCCCACGGTGAACCCGCGCACTGTGCGCGTGGTCCGGTCCAATCTAGACCGTTGGATCCATATCCAATGCGCGAGAGCGAGGCGGGACAGTTAAATGATAACGGACGGCCACGATTAAAACTGCGCGAAAAGGTACTACGTGGACGCACGAGATCGAGTGCGAGTTTTAAAGGGAAATGAACACGCGAGATTAAAACATACCGCTTTGACCAGATCCGACGGTGCGGATTAGATCGCGCACGAGGTGTAACTGGTGCCGCTCGATCTCGATCGCACGGTGAGGATCGAATCCGACACGGCACGGGTACTCGACCCGTGCCGGTCATCTTCTCCGACGACGGCGAGCGGGCCAGGGGCCACGACGAGCGACAGCGGCCCTAGCTAAACCTAGAAATGGAAAGAGGACGTTACGGCGGTCACGACGGTACCTTAGGCGAGGCGAGGGGTCGACGGAGCGCAGTCGGCGGCGAGGGTAGACGATGGAGAGGTTCGGGTTCCTCATCGGCGATGGTGTTCCGGCGAGGTTCGACGTCGGTGGAGGGGTGACCGAGGTTGGGGTCATCCTTGCGATCACGATGGTGGCGATGGCGAGGACGGGGAGGGGCTCCGGCGACGGCGAGCGGTGGCTGGAGGTGTGGGCAGTGGCGGAGAGTAAAAAGAGTACTCCGGGTGCTCTGTTCGTTCTCGCGGTGAGCGGGCGTGGGGGATCAAGTGCGGATGGCCAGGGGGGCTTAAATAGGCGTGCCGGCGAGGGTTAACGGGCGTCGCATGCAAGGAAAGCCGAGGAGGGGTTTACTCGCCGGCGAGTGCTCGGCCATGCACGTAAATGCGATCCGTAGGCTTAAAAGCATGCCATAACGCGCTTAAATGGCCGGCGGGCCATGGGGGATTTAATGCCGGCGTCGGATTAACGGGAGGGGGAGCCGGCGAGCGGATCTGAGGCGAGGTCCTCGGTCGGCGGAGTTAGGGGGGGTTGGCGCGAGGTGGACGACGGGTCCGACAGGTGGGGGCCACTGGCCAGCGGGTGTGAGCGCGCGAACGAGTGGGCTGACGGGTGGGGCCGTGGTGTCGGGCGCGCGCGCGAGGGGAGGCGATCGGCGCCGACAGGTGGGGTCGGGCTGTCAGCCTGAGGCGGGCGAGGGTGACGGGCTGGGCTGGCCAGGAGAGAGAGAAGGGAGGGGAGAGGCCCAATACTGTTTCAAAACATTTCTGAATAAAAATAATTCCAGGAAATATATTAAAATCTTAGGGCTACTTCCAAGGTTGGTAAAAATTTATAAAAACTCTCAAAAATATATTCTGGTCTTAGGATCATACATAAAAAGTTTTACCTCCTGGTTTGGCCATATACCCTATGTTGTAGTTCAAAATGGTAAAGAAGGGTATTTAAAGGTATTTTCAAAATAATAAAATCCAGAAAATTGAATTAAATAATATTTTTATTCCTTTGAAAATTTGGGGTGTTACAGTGTTGAAAACCTTACTCGTATATTAAACTATTGAGTACCGAGAAGTCCCTCTTGGTGCGCTTTTCATTCGATCCCTTTGGTATTGCCGAGTCAATGCAACATACGGTCTTCCACTTGGGGGGCAATGAGTACTAGGACATAATGTCCATTAATGTGGTGTATGCCCATTACATGTCGGTCTCTTGTGATGCATGAGGTGAGTAAACTATATAGGTAGTCGACACACGACTTCCCATCGACCTCGATTGTCAACATTGCAAATATCTGTGGATCCACAAATTTGAATGTAGATTCTGGGATTGTTGTCATATTATCCCGCACATATGAAAGAGTAGTTAATCCCACACAATGACTTGTTGGGGATGCTCTTGTCCAATCAAGTGAGAAGACCGTGGGTGTGACTAAGTTTGAGGTGTGTTTGGTTGAGCTATGGCTGTGGAAAAAAGCTATTGTATGGCTATGGAAAAAAGCTGTTGTGAGATGTGGGCCATGGAAAAGCTGTTATAGGATGTCAGCTGTGAGAAAGCTGAAAGCCGTTTGGCTGAAACAATTGTGAGGAAGCTGCTTTGAGCTGTGTAAAAAGTCTATAATGTCCCTATCTACTTCAAACGCTGATTACATATAAAACATGTTGTAAAATAATTTTTCACAGAAAATACAACACATAATTCATCATAGAATACCACCATCACAGATTGCATTTCACAAACAAAACATCGATAAAAATGTATTCTATATGTTTCACCAAATGTTTGTAACTGTCACATGACAAATTAAAACATTAATACTGGCCCTTATAATGGAAACCACCATTCTTTGCGAAGACTTTTTCCACGAGGAATAGCGCTAGTTGTGAATGGATGTCCGACAAATCAGTGTCACTAAGGCTGCCTTTAGGTAGGTTAATTCCTGTAAATTGAGTTTTTGACATCATTCAATGTTTACATAAGTGAAAAGTAAATGAAACAGAAGAATAAAGGTCACGATAATATCTTACGTCGTGTGATTTAAGATCTATTATCTTCATGGCTAGCCTCATATGGTGTGCAACATAAAACCCACACTGGTTTCCAGGAGGTTGATTGTAGGATTGTTATGGAAATACACGATTAGTTTGGATGACACATTAAATTTGAAAAAGGTAAACATTTATAGACTTACAGGCACTACGGTTTTATGAACCAATGGTTGGCGTTGCGGTTCATTTAGTTTGTTCATATTGGCAGCACCTTCGAAAACTCTGTAATGAGATAGAACGAGATTGAGTTAAACAAGAATAGGTTGAAGGTTGAAGTTGTAATGAAGTTTTGAAAACCTTACTCGTATATTAAACTATTGAGTACTGAGAAGTCCCTCTCGGTGCGCTTTTCATTCGGTCTCTTTGGTATTGCCAAGTCTATGTACCATACGGTCTTCCACTTGGGGGCGATGAGTACTAGGACATAATGTCCATTAATGTGGCGTATGCCCATTACATGTTGGTCTCTTGTGATGCATGAGGTGAGTAAACTATATAGGCAGTCGACACATGACTTCCCATCGACCTCGATTGTCGATACTGCAAATATCTGTGGATCCACAAATTTGAAATGTAGATTCTTGGATTGTTGCCACATTATCCTACACATATAAAAGAGTAGTTAATACCACACAATGACGTGTGAGATAGGCAGCACGAAGGGTGGTGATTTTGTTATTCGAAGGAATAGGCAATGGGATGTCTTCTGCGTTGGGGTGCACAAAATCAATAGACAACACTACAAATCCCTCATTTATTGGCAAGCTGTATATCTCCTGTTGATATGGATAGACAATACCCATTGCCACCTCAATCTGAACCACCGCGGGCTTTATGATAAGCTTGCATGTGGTTGGTTCAGTTAGCCGGTCGATGGTGTCATCCAAACCACTGCACATCAATCACTGCTCAACCTCTCTTGATGCACAACTGCTCTTTCTAGCACGAGGGCTATCAACTGTATCTTGGTCTGGAAGGATAATACCTTGTTGAGCTAAGCTACTCATGATATTTGCGTATAGATCCCTCTTGATCTTCGCAGAGAGCGCCTCCACATCAATTCCTGCGGACTTTCTTCGCTTCTTGTACATGTCAACATTGTCCGGGAAACCATGCTTCCAACCTTGCAAGCTAGAGATGCCCCACACGCGACCAAGGTGCTCTAGGTTGCCAAGAGCGGTTGTTAGCCCATCGTGCTCCCGCACGGCATTGAATAGTCCTTCCGATGACTGATCTGCCAGATCTTTGACCTTCTCAGCTACTGTCGTTGCCTTGCTCGAGGTCCACATAACTTCACCACTCTCTGCCAGTCTTCCCCGGGCCCTTAGAAATGATTGTGCTCTATTGGGAAACTGATGCCACAGATTTTCTTTGTCCTCACTGGCCATCTTGGCATCTTCGTCTAACTACCTATATTTCATCCCCACGTAACCAGTTGAACCAAGGTTGTGGGGTAGCTTATTCCTAGCTCGAAGCTCTTTCTTGGCAGAGCTTTCTGCCTTGAAATCATCTGATGTCTTTATTTTGACAAATTGGTCCTAGTCCTCCCTTTTCAAAAATGGGTACTTTGTGAAGGGCTCAACATTTTTGTCAACAAATTTCCTAACAAGGTGGCTTTTGTAAGTTCTCCATAGATTGGATATCATCTTCATGACAGTCGTTAGTCGTTACTGCTATCACTTTTGAGGTCTCGGGAAACTTGAGATAGTTGTTGATCCCATCATTGTAGAGTGCAGTATTCTACTCTCTATTGAGATCATTGAACTTCCTCATGGTCAACGGGACTCTCTCCTGTGCAATGAGTCCTGCAAGCTTCCTCGGATGCTGCAAGGCCTCTTTCTCCTTTGGTAGGCCATTACTGTCAATCTCCTTGACAATTATCTTGTCCGTTGGTCATTTTGCTTGCGTCCTAGGCTTCTCGATTGCTAACTCGACCTCGTCAGCAGAGCTAGAAAACCCAAACGGGAGACGATGTTAGAATAAGGTAAGAAACAATAGACTCTTCAAAACCTACTCAAATAATAATATAACAAATATCATTAGATTATAAAGTGAAATACAAATAATGTAATGAGCACAATGTTATAACCGGAATAAAAACAAATATAACAAATATCATAAAATTTAATTGAACATGATTGCTCTCAAATGTTGTGCTGCCAACTTAATGACCTCCTCGCCACTAGGATACAATTTAAATCATAGGTGTGTGTGACAACTAATAATATTGAGCACAAAAATGAACAAAGCATCATAGAACACAAATTAATGAGAGAGCATTGCATTGCATGAATAAATTTGTGAAAACAACAAAACTAAACGAAATTGTCACACACATCCTCAAATTGCACAAATTAGTACCATTATCTTTATTGAGCAAATTAATTAACCATCATAGAGCAAATATTGAGCACAAAAATGAACAAAGCATCATAGAGCATAAATTAATGAGAGAGCATTGCATTGCATGAATAAATTTGTGAAAACAACAAAATTAAACTAAATTGTCGCACACATCCTCATATTGCACAAATTAATAGCATTATCTTCATTGAGGAAATATTGAGAACGAAAATGAGGAGGAACTTAGGAGGAGAAGGATGAAACCAAGGTGGCGCGCAACGAGTAGGGTCATCCACGTGCGATGGAACGAACGGCGGAGCGGAGGCCACATGCGATGGAACAGATGGCAAGATGGAGGCCACGTGGGACATAACGGACAGCCACACACGATGGAATGGACGGGTGGGATGAAATGGATAATGGTGGGGGCGGCGAGGAGCACGAAAGCAACAACAATAGTAGAGGCGCTAGGGTTAGGGTTGCAAGATTGAAAGCGTACCGATTCAATTCGGGGCCTGCCTATTTATAAGCGGGAGTCATTATTGACGGTGGAAACTAAGACCCATCGCTGCAGTGAGTCATCAGTGACGGGTGGTAATTATCACCCGTTGCTAATGATCAAAGAGAGCACAACACTTGTGCAGTCACATATAAATCACACAAGTATTTGTGATATTGGTATTATGCTACCACACAAGTATTGTGCTTCTGGTAAACGAAGTCATGACATAGTTTGTGAGGAATGAAGCCTGGTCCGACGCATCCACATGCTTGTGGATGCATCGATCCAAGCAACATTCACCACAAACCCCCATGGCAAAGAAAGAAGGCAAGAAGAGTAAGAGCAAAAATTTTATGTTTTGAAGTCCAAATGCAAGCAACCATTCTATTTAAAGGATGGCAATAGCAATTAATGTGCCATCTACTTACCTCCACTAACTGCTAGCAGTAATGAGATCAAAGTAGTACTTTCACAAAATAATCTTTAGTGACAGGCAATATTGTTTCCCCGTCAGTAATGGTCATTAGTGACGGGCAATAGTTGTTGCCCGTCACTAATGAGTAGTATTTCTAGAATTCAAGTTATGGCACAACAGACTACACATATATATACATACCTAAATTAGTAGTTTTCCATATTTCAAGTTATGGCATAGATTGCAAATATATATTACATACCCAAATCAGTGCAAATTGTATAAATCATCCACATATATCAGTATTTGAACACATGTACAACACTTGCATATGTATATATACAATTTAAACTTTACACTTTTCAACACATGTACATCTCTATTTTCTCACTTTCTTAACATACAATCCTTCAGAATGGTCGGAGCACAGATATGGAGTTTGCTCGTCTGGTTTAACTTGTGGAATAATTTAGGTGGCGAAAGGTGGCATCTCATCAAACTGATTGTACTCATCCTCATCAACCACATTTTCAACACCCACAATCCGTCTCTTTCCAGCTAGGACAACATGAAGTTTCTTATTTGTTGTATCAGGCACATAGAAACTTGAGCAACTTGTTTAGTGAGCACAAAGGGTTCACCTTTATAGCCAACCTGAGTTAGATTTACACTTGTGAATCCGTACTTGTCGACCGTAATGCTTTTTGTACCATTGACCTAGAAGCATCGAAACAGAGGTACCTTGACCCCTAGGTAGTCAAGTTCCCAAATCTCCTCTATCTGACCATAATATGTGCTCTTTACATCATTGTTGTCATAGGCATTAATATGAACATCACTATTCTAGTTTGTTCTCTTGCTATCATGATCAACTGTGTAGAATGTATAACCATTTATATGATAACCTCTATATGTTGTAACAGTGTGTATATGTCTTATTGCTAGCTGCTTGGTCGATTCGCTCACTAGGGTTTTCGATCGTGCGATCCGATCCCAAAATTAGGTATTTAACCTTTTCATGTGTTATTTTGCGATCCAAGCTTTGGTACGATATAGGTTCTCTGCACAGAGCATGTGATTGTGCTCAATGATGTACGACGAGAATTCACTCGATTGTTGCAACACGAGGAAATGAGCTTGGTCATATGCCTTTTGATCCGGAGTAATTGTTTGCTTACCCAAGATCCCTTGATATGCTAGTCTACCCTCATGGCGAGAGTGAGGCACACCAATTGGGTTATTCGGGTCTGTGTACTCGACACACCACTCTACTACCTCCTCACTAGAGTAACCTTGTGCGATGCAACCCTCGGGTAAAGAACGATTCCTAACATATTTCATTAGAACACCCATGTATCTCTCGTACGGGTACATCTGATACAAGAAAACAGGTCCAAGAAATAATATTTCATTGATGAGATGTGAGGTCAGATATACCATAATATCAAAGAATGATGGAGGAAAGTACATCTCAAGAAGAGAGAGAGAGAGTCAAGTATTGTTTTTTCTCTAGTTCTTCTATCATTGTTGGGTCGAGTACTTTCTGTCCAATTGCATTGAATAAAAACACAGACTCATTATTGCCTCTCTTACCCCCACCAGTAACACATTTCTTATTCCGACATTAATCATTTGAGTCAGCATCACATGACAATCGTGAGTCTTCATTCCACTAACCATCTTAAGCTCCTTCATGTTGACAAGTTTGCTTATATTCGATGAGTAACTTGATGGACATTTAATGCTGTGCAAAAATTCACAAAACTCCTTCCTCTCCTTCCTAGAAAGGTTGATGCGAGATGGAGGCAAGGACTTTCCTCTATCTATCTGTTGTGAATGTAGATCCGGTCATAAACCCATCTCCTCAAGATCCGCTCTAGCATTCTCGTGATCTTTTGTTTTTCTTGGCATATTTAGCATTGTTCCAAGGAGATTGTCACATACGTTTTTCTCCACATGCATTGTATCGATGGAATGGCGAACATCAAGATATTTCCAATATTCAAGTTCCCACAAAATTGATTGCTTGTTCCACATTCCATCACAACTTGTGGAAGACCATTTTCACTTATCGAGTATCACATTTATGTCCTTTACCTGGTCATATACCTCTGTGCCTCTGAAATTCCTAGGAGGTCCTCCTTTCTCTATAGAGCCATCAAACTGTAGCTTCATTCTTCTGTATGTGTGTTTCATTGGAAGAAAACGTCGATGTCGCATGTACACCATTTTCTTAGAATGGTTCAACCATGTGCTTGATGTTTCCTCCAAACACTGTGGGCACGATTCACCTTTCCTTTTGCTTTTACCAGATAAGTTACGATGAGTAGGAAAATCATTTATTGTTACAAACAACATGGCATGTAACTGGAAGTACTCTCAGATGTACTCGTCCCAAACCTCAACACCTACGTGCCACAAAATTTTCAGATCATCCACTAAAGGTATGAGGTACACGTCAATGTCATTGCCGAGTTGTTTAGGACCAGAGATCAAGATCGACAACATGATATATTTATGCTTCTTACAAAGCCAAGGGGGAAGGTTGTATATAGACAATAACACTGGCCATGTACTATGCATACTGCTCTTGTTACCAAAAGGGTTCATGCCATCGGTAATCATGGAAAATCTAATATTCCTGCAATCATTAGCAAACCTTGGAAATGTGGCGTTAATTGTTCTCCATTGAGAAGAATCTGCTAGGTGTCGTATCAGCAAGTCATTCTTACAGCCCTGTTTGTGCCACCTCAATCGTTTTGACTCATTGGCATTTGCAAACATGTGCTTTAGACGAAGGATTATATGGAAATACCATATCACCTTCCTCGGAACTTTCCTTCTATTACACCCATCATCCAATTCACCATTGTCTTTTCTATTCTTGAATCGATATGTCACACATGTTGGATATTTGTCAAGGTCTGCATACTCTCCACGAAATAGAACCCAATCATTCATACATGCATGTATTTTCTCTATATCCAACCCTAGAAGACATATGATCTTCTTAGCACTATACATGGTGGTAGGAATCTTATTCTCTTCTGGCACTAGGTCCCTCAAAAAATTCAGTAATGCTTTGAAACTCACATTAGACCATCCATATGTCGCCTTCATTTGTAGCATTGTCAAGACAGTGTATAAGACCGTGTACTTTTCTTTGCAGCCAGGATATATCGGTGTTTTTGAGTTTTGTACAAGTTTTTGGAACTGAGCAAACTCCCCTTTATAATATGCAACTTGTTCCTCCGCATCACGCACCATCTAATCAACATTATCCACAATATCAATATACTTATCTTTTGGAATTCCTAAAATGCCATTGTCACTCATGTAATCTGTATCAACGGCCCTACCTTCGTCTTTACTACCAATCTGATCTACTTCACCATCATTTTCTCCTTCGCCATGCTCATTCCATATATAATATCCCTTCTTGAATCCATGTCTCAACAAATGGTCGTACACATGTTCTGAATTTGTAAACTTCTTCTCATTCCTACAATCATAACATAGACACCACATTGTAGTCTTTCCACTAACTTCCATGTCATCTCTAGCACTACTCATGAAAAACTTCACCCCACCGAAATACTCATTGCAACTATGACAATCATGATACATCCAGATCCATATTGTTGCAATCTATAAATAAAAACAATCAAGATACAACTCTAATTATTTCACGTATTGTATCGCATACGTAAAAAATACGATTTATAATTTTGGATTAAAATATATTGGATAATTAAAAATATATACCTTGGGTCGGACGATGTTGATGCTACCTGCGGTGTGGGATGATCCACCGGAGCACGTAACGGTGTGGGTAGTCATCGGCACGTCCAACAATTGTACTGCTGGTCGGTAGTTATGGCCTATCCCTTTACTGCCTTTGTTGATTCATATCGAAGGTCAAACTTAGTAAGGGCAAGTACCCATTTTCCAATATGTCCCTTTGAGAAGATAACATATACTTGATGACATCAGCCTTGCATACGATGGTACACTCTGCTAGCAACAGATAATGCCTCAACTTGGTGCATGATAAATATAAACATAAACAAAGCTTCTCCACTATGGGGTATCAGGTTTCAACATGTAACAACCTCTTGATGAGGTAGAATATCACACTTTTCATTTCTTTGACCTCTTGCACCAAGACCGATCCGATGGCTTTGTCATCGGCCAATAGGTATAATCTGAATGGAATTCCTTTCTGCTGTGACATTAGGATTGGAGGTGAGCTCAAATACTGCTTGATCTCATCAAATTCTTTCTGATGCCTCTCCCCATAAAATTCCTGATGATGCTTTACCTTTAGCAATAGAGTGAAGGGCTCTATTCTTCTTGATAAGTCAGATATGAATCTCCTCAGAAAATTTATATTCTCGATTAATGACTGTAGCTTGGTCTTATCGGTAGGGGGCTGAGTGTTCTTGATTGCTTCGCTGCTGTGGCTGCTTATCTCAATTCCTCTCTCGTGCACGATAAAGCCCAAAAAATTGACCACCGATACTCCAAAAGCGCACTTCTCTGAGTTCATCTTCAATCCATATTTCTTGGCCCTCTAGAACTCGACGTAGTTTAGCCACGTGGTTTTGAGTACTGCTTGATTTTACTGCAATGTCGTCTATATATATCTCTACTAATAGGTTGATCAAGTCATGGAAGATGTAGTTCATGGCTCTTTGGTAAGTTACTCCAACATTTTTCAAGACGAAGGTCATCACCACCCACTCATAGAGTCCGATGGTGCCCGGACATCGAAAAGTTATCTTGTGGATATCTTCGCCAGCCATGAAAATCTATTATAATCTGCATTTGCATATATGAAACTGATAATCTTATGATCCGATGCGACATCTACTAATAGGTCTGCAATTGGCATCGGGTATTCATTTTTAGGGGTCGCTTTGTTTAGATCTTTGAAATCGATGCATATTTTAAGCTTCACACTCTTCTTCCATACATGTACAATGTTCGATACCCACTCTGTATATAGTGACCTCGACTTTGATGTGTGGATATATTTTTGCCTTGAATCTTTGAGGTGGCTGCTTGAAGGGCCGATATCCCTGTTTTATCGAAAGCCGATGCTCTACAATCGACTGGTTCAAACCTGACATCTCATGATATTCCCATGAAAAACAATCCCGATATTCTTGAAATAATACAATTAGTTCATTTTTATTTCATCAGGAAGTTGAGCACTTACAAAGGTTGGCCTTGGTCGGTCGGTAGGTCCGATGTCTACCTCTTGTAGTTCATCGGTTGTGGTGAAACCTTAACCGAGTTTACCTTCCATCTCATTGATGATGCCTTTAAAGTGTATGTCTAGGCTATTAATTGATGATTAGCTTGACTCCATCGCTTGACACCTCGAGAAAATCACCGTCCCATGCTCTGCCTGAAAGGCAGTCAACTCCTTCTATCTCCCACACCGACAAATCGGCTACCACTACATTGACCGATTTGTTGGCAAGGATAATCTCCACTTGGTCATCGACCCACTGTGCTAGGCTTTGATGCATTGTGGATGATACACAGCAATTGGCATGGACCCAATCGTGCCCTTGCATTAAGCTATAGGAGCCCTTGCCTTGGATGACGAAAAATGTGGTCGGCATTGTCTTGCTACCAACGGTCAGTTCTGCAGTTAGTACCCCCATCATCTTTGATGAGTTACCGCTGAAGTCCTTCAGTACCATATTGGTCTTGATCAAGTCCTATGTCCCTTTTCTCAACTTCCGGAAGGTAGCATACAACATTACGTTGATAGATGCCCCTCCATCTAATCATCATTTTATACATCGGATTCCCGTTGACTAGTCCCTTAATATAAATAGGCTTCAGGTGCCGATGCTCGGGGTCTTCTGGTGAGGAGCCATGCTGAATAGTGTGGGCCTCATGGCTCCAGATGTGATGAGTCATTGTCAACGATAGTCAAAAAGGACAGAAGAAGAGAGGAGATCTGCTGCGTCATGGGCCAAGTGTGACTCAGGTACACGGGCAGCAAGCGACTGTCGGGCAGAGGGGCCGCGAAGTCAGGCTGGCCTAATCCCGGTACATGGGCTCGGAGCAGCAGAAGACCCACTGGGCTGTTGACCAGGATTGACTCAGATACACGGGCGGTGAGCGATTGCCGGGCTAAGAGAGCTGCGGAGTCGGGCCGGCCCAATCTAGGTACCTGGTGCAAAGTCGGTGGAGGCTTTATCAGTTTCGGCGCAAAACTGACGACTGCTGATCTTGTATCGGACTGTCCAGAAGAGAAGCCGTAGTCGCTACGAAAGTTTAGCTTTCGGATAAGTCATCTGTAAATAGGAGTTTACTATTTTGTCCCTAGGCCCACAATCAGTCAGTCGAGTCTGTAAAAATATCCTAAGGGTAGTTTAGTCTTTTCCATTTATTTCAGCGTCTGTAAAAAACCCTAAGAGTCTGTGGAATATTCCTAGGCTATTGGGCTGCCTATAAATAGGGCCCCAATCCCTAGGGTTAGGGTTAACACACTTTAATCTGAAAAATCAGTGTTCACCTCACCTACTCCTGTTCATTGCGTGCCGCCACTGTTCTGCACCTAGAAATCGTCTCCAAAGGTTTTATCTCCTATTTTCTCAAATCTTTTGGTTTCGCTTTGTTTCCTCGTTTTGCATGCCTGTTGAGTTGTTCATCCGTAAGCAAAGATTTGGATTTAGTTTTTCTGTGCTCTGCGAGTCGTGAGTTCGAGCGTTAAAATATTTGTTGTTCTCTTCTCGAGAGAGTTCTATAGTGCTGCAAAACAGTTTTTGCCTCAGATTTTTATTCTCTGGTTTCACATGTTTATTTAATGCAGTGTTCTGTTCGTATTTTATTCCAGCCACAGATGTGGTTCTTAGCCCTGCTTGCAGCAGTCTACACTGCTAGACTCTGTCAGGTGCAGTAGCAGGAGCTATTTTCTTGACCTATCATAGCTAGCCTCCAGTAGTCACGTTTTGTAGCCTCATGCAGCCAACTGGTTCATCTTTCTTTAATAGAAAGGATGCACTGTACACGATACCTGTTTTTCCATCTATCTACTTGAGTGCTTAGAAATCCTAGCTTTGCATAGCTTTTCTTTTCAGACCTTCGGTAGCAGCTGTCTGTCACTTGTTTTTTCTTGGTTCGAAGTTCCCTAGCAAACATGCTGTTTTGGCTAAAGCCTTCTCTATTCGAAGTTTTAGTGTGGTCCCCACAACGCAGCATGCTTCGATGGTCTGTGCATGATTTCGAAGGTTAGCAGGTCTTCGTTTTTTTTTTAGTTCGGAGATTACCTACTCCGAAGCAATCCCCGTACTGGCTTCGCTGTTCTCTATCCCCGTCTTCGAAGCCCTTTGCGCTTGGTTTCTTGTTGCTCTGAACGAAGTATTTTTATAACAGAGGGTTTACTGTTCGGAGTTGGAATGTGGGTCCCACATCGGATCAGATAGCTTCGAAATGTTCGCATGCTTCGGCTGTGTGTTCTTTTCCTCGTGTTCGAAGTCCATCTACGGAGCGAAGGTTGACACATGCATGTCATTCAGTATTTATTCCTTGCAGTGTTTTACTCTTGATTGCTGTTCGTGTGGACTTCGGTCCGAAGTTGGCACTTCGATAGACGCAAGATTTCCCACGACTTTTTCGAAGCTAGCTTCGCGGGCCGTGTTTTTTATTTTATTTTATTTCGGAGTCGTTAGCAAGTAACTTCAGGCTTCGATATTGAGTACTTCGAAGGAGGCTTCGACACTGTAGGCTTCGACACTGCAGGCTTCGACTCTACAGGCTTCAACGTTGCAGGCTTCGCCAAGTTTCGTTCAGGAGATAATTTGAACAGTAACTTCTCATCTCGTTTTACGTGCACTTAGATCAATTGTTGTGATGATTAGTTTCTGAGAACTTTGATCTGCCATGTTTTGAGTGCATTGTTATATTTCCTATTAGCAATGTTGGTGTTTCTTGTCTAGGACATCGATCGTTCCTAGGCTAGATACTTTTAGGCTTTGGCGATCTGTTTACGTTTTTGCTGCTGAGTCTTTTGAGGTGTGTTGGGTGTTGGGATCAGGCCATTGATTCAGAAGAATATTTTTTAGGCGCCCATTCACCCCCCCTCTGGTCGCTACTTTTGGTCCTACATCTGGCTTGTCGAATACCACTAGCTAGGGTGTTAGCACTAGCTGGGGGTAGCCCGATATTCTGCAAGGAGGAAGAATACCATGTTTACCCCTACATGTTTTTTGTCGTCCTGATTGGCCTTCCATTTAACTCGCCATTCTTTCTTGACTTCCTTGGGCCAATCAATCTTGTCGGCACGATCTGGTACCTTCAGCTCTCTCTACCACAACCATTGCAATCTTCTTTTCTAGTTTTTTTGTAAAAATTCATCTTGGGCACCTCTACGTATTTCTCTCTGTTGCCTTGTCACTAACCGATTGTCCATCTCTTTTGGCATTGATGGGACCAAGCCTTTCATGTACTAATGACCTCCGCGATGACAACATCTGATGGATGTTTGACCTTGTCATCTAATCATATGATCTTATCATATCGCTGTGGGATTTCCGATCGCTCTCCCTTATGCCTCTGTCATTACTGCATTCAGGACATTTGTCCATGGACGACAGGTGCATTCCTTTATTCTAGCAATACCTAAAAAATTCACAATTATAGTGAGATTTAAACCGTAGGTGGTCTCGGTCATCTCCATGATCTGCCTCTTCCCTTGTTTTATTTTATACTTGTTGATTAGATTTGATGAAGAGACTCGATCCTTGATGTTATGCCTGTCTCTTTCTGCAGACCGATAATTAGGATGGTGCGCATGCACCATATTGACCGGGAAAGGGTGTCTATCGATGTTCATCGGCTTCTTTCCATCATCAAACTTGATTCATCCCTGTTCTACGACCGATTGAATATGTTGCCTGAATACCTTGCATTCGTTGGTGTGGTGAGACGAAGAGTTGTGCCACTTGCATTATTTCCTCTTCTTCAACTCATTAACGGGAGGTATCACGTGGTTAGGCGATAGCTGGATTTGTTTTTCCTTAAGCAGTAGGTCGAATATCATGTCGACTTTATTGATATTGAAGTCATATTTCTCCTCTTCACTGAATGCCTTCACCTAAGGACATGCGGCTGGCTTCTTGTTTCTGGACCATTTGGCTAACCCAACTTCTGCATCAGAGTCACTGTCTTTGTGGAACCCGAAGGGTATACCTGGGTGTATGCGATCTTATTTTGATACTTCTCCCTTCTAGCTTCTTGGAATCAACTCTCATGTGCCAATACACTCTGTACCAGGTGCGAGATGCTCTCAAACTCTTGTGACGAGAATCTCTCTTTTATTCGGTTTAGGAGTCCCTAGAAAGCTAGCTCCGCTAGTTGGGTATTGTTGAGGCTCAAACTGTAGCACCTGCTGCGCACGTCTCAGAACCTCTGAACGTAATTCTTTACTAACTCATCCATCTTCTTTCATACTACCGTCAGGTCGATGAGCTTCATTTCATGCATGTTGGTGAAGAAATATTTGTGGAACTTCTTTTCCAAATATGTCCATCCTTTGATAGAATTTGCTGGTAGTGATGAGAACCATGCGAAGGCTGATCCCGATAGTGAGAACGAGAAGGACCGAACCTTCAGTGCCTCATTGGTTGATGCCTCTCCACACTAGGCGAGGAAGCAGCTGATGTGCTCGATTGTGGAGACCGAGTCTTGCCCTGAAAACTTGGTGAAGTTGAGTACTTTGTATTGGTTCGGCAGTGGAACCCTATCGAACCACTCCGAGTAGGGTCGTCGATACATGTACGTCTGATCTTTGGGTTTAAGCCCAAATTGGTCCCAAATGACTTCAGTGACCCTATTATCCCAATCCTTCTCTTGCTAGCTAGACACGGGGTACCGGTTAGATACCGGGGCCTATGGATATTGTCTAGCTGAGTGGCACTATATCTGTATTACTCTTCGTTGGCGTAGGGTTGTGCCCGTAATACGCGGTCTGGTCGTACCTTGGAGGGATACCATCGGGTGCCCCCCATGGCTACACGAGGTCGGGCAGCACGTTCCTTGCAACGCCATACGTAGTTCAAATCCCTTCTTGCCCCATTGCCCTATGGAGCAATCATGGGCTAAGGCACCGACATGCCCCACTCGAGGCCATATGCACCCTATGACGGGTCCCGTCTCCCTATCCACTGAGGCATAGGTGTCGGTGGTTTGGCTGTGGTGCTTCTTTCGGGGCCGAATGAGATATTCAGTAGTTGCTACCTTATCGGCCCTTGGGGCAGTGACTCTAGACTAGTGTGGTGTGGATTATAGAGAAAACGTGGATGGTTGACAGGAAATACACCTGACCTTGTGTCGGTTCGAGAGTACTATGTCGTCAATAGTCTTCTTGATCAACCCGTGTAGGGTGTTGACCATCACATCGGACTGATTGATGAGGGCATAGTGGAGCGTATTGTCGATAGCTTCTTGAAACTGACGCAGGGGATTTTAGTCTGTTGGTTAACTTCCTCGATTAAGGTCGGCTTCGACAATTGATTCCTCTAGATAGGGCCAGTTCAAGTCATGCCAAAGGATTCGAGGCACAACTTTTGGTAATCGTCCACGTTCCTTTGTACCTCTGCTCTTTGCTCATCAGTCAATGTCTCTAAGGTGATGAGTATGATGTTATTGTTGTTGAGTTCACCCACCATAGTTGAGTCATCTGAAAGTTGTCCCATCGGGCGTGACAAAAAGCGTGTTGGGCCAAAAACGTGTCGGTGTCGTTCTCAATCACACGCGTGGCCTGGGAGATCTTAACTCAAGGGCAGGTCCTAAAATCTTGGGGTTCTAAGTGTACCAATCGATGAAGACCAGTGATGTCCACGTGAAGAAGCCCACAAGCACCGCTATTTGAGCAGCACCTCTATGGAGTCCACACGTACAGGGATGAGATTGATCTCACGCCGGCGTGCTAGCACCGCTCATGAAATCTAGGAAGAAATCTCAATCTCAACTATTGAGATCGAGAAGGAAGGGAGAGGTCTGGAGGCTAGGGTGGAGCAATTGGGTCTTCTGAAAACCTATATCCACGACCTCCTCCTCCTCCCTATTTATAATGCCAAGGTGTGGATCTTTAACCATAATTAAATCCCTAATAGATCAAATCTGTTACTTCCTGATTGAAACTTCCGATACCCCTATCAGAACTTCTGATCTGGCCTTTCGATATGCAAACCAAAACACATCGAAACTTTTGATACCCCTATCGGAACTTACGATCAACTGATTCCAAATCAGAAATTTTGATTTGAACTCTCTGTATCTGAATAAGAAATAATCGGAACTTCTGATTCCAAATCAGAACTTTCGATTTGAGCTCTCGGTTTCTAAAACCATAAATTATCGAAACTTCCGATACTATATTAGAACTTCTGATTTGAGCTCTCGGTTTCTAATTCAGAAAATAATCAGAACTTCCGATCCTCCGAGAATTTTTCTTGGCCACAATTCCTTCAAGCGGGACTTACCCCTTTGGTAGAGGTCGAAGTGATGCAGCCCAGCTCTAAGTGTCCAATCTCGCCAAGATTAACCTTGATTGAACAAGGACAGCGATGCGCCGAGAGTAGTTTTGTGGTTGTAGTTGTGTGTCTTCTAATCTACCTAATAAATACATATTTATAGTCTAGAGATTTTCCGTCGACTACGATCGTAACTGATTCTGGAATTTATCTCTATCTTCATCTCTATCGGCTCCTTCATATCCGGTCACGTACAACGAATGGACTTCTTTGACTAATTTTGACCGAACTTCTTTCACTTCTGTTGACCACGTCAGATCCTTACTAGGCTTGGACCTTAACCAAATTTTTTCGACAACAATTGGGTACGAGTATGGGCGGGTTATACTCACAGGTATTTTACCCGTTGCTATCTCTAAACCTACTAATGGTCATTCTTGTGGTATGTTGTTGGGAGTGATCTTGGATTTGGTAGAGGTTAAGAATGTTGATCAAGGAGAGTTTTTTATTAGTGCGTCTCTTGAATTTAAATTGGGGAAGAATGTTTATGAGTTAATTAATGTTTATGGTCCTATGTGTGAAGAGGTAAAAGTGGTTTCCTTCAAGAGTTGAGTGACAAAATGATGAATTTGTCGCATCCTGCTATGATTGGGAGTGATTTTAATCTGATTCCATTTCTAGATGAAAAATCTAGAGTGGTTATTCAGTGGAGGTGATTAGATGCTTTCAATGATTTCATAAGTAATTGTGAATTGGAAGATCTTTTTAGAATTGGAGGGAAATTTACCTGCACCAATAAACGGAAGAGTCCAAGAAGGGAGGTTTTGGACAAGGTGCTTACTTTTCCGTCTTGGGCTAATTTGTTCCCAATGTCTATGGTGATTATTGTTGATAGCAAAAAATGACATTAACTGGCTAGATCATCAAAATATCAATTTTTGGTGATTTGGGCCGAAAATACACATGTCCAGGGTCTGTCCGAAGCCCTACGGGGCCGAAGCCCGTCGAGCTATGGGCTCCGAAAGCCTCCAGCCAGCCCATGGGCTTCGGCCAGGAAGCCTTCGGAGGCCCACGCTGCCGAAGCTTCACCCCGAGGAGCAGGCCTCGGCGGGCTTGACCGAAGCCCACCTCGGCAGAGATAGAGTTGGACACGTTGCCAGCTCAATCTTTATCTCTATCCGGCCGGATTAATAGCAGATTAGATTAGAGTTAACCCTCTATAAATATAGAGGCCTGGACGGCGTGGAAAGCCCCCCCAACACAAACCAAACCAAAGCCACGCTTTGATCGTACCTTTACTTTACTGTACCTCTTCGTGGGTTTGCCTGGAAGCCCTCTGTCCGCCACTATGGAACAGTGGTAAGCCTTGGTACTTCGCCTGTGAAGTCCCCGTTAATCTACGTAACAGATTGCTACCTTCACTACCCGTGCAACACCTAGCAAATTCGGTCCTAAGGCTGAATTGGTCGCATCATCCCTATTGTAGGTTTGCACGTTCGGAACCCCTTCGCCGAAGGTGTTCGGAGCTGAGAGATTGGTTCCGGAGGTCCCCAGGACACCCTTCGACAGGACCGCAGGCTTCGACAACAGGCTCCGTCAGCATACTTCATCGTGACAGGCTTCGCCACGAACATACTCTGCACCAGACGAAGTTGCACCCGCGCGTGGCCTTCGCGTCACTACTCTATAATTCGCTGCATCGGAGATCGCATGCCGAACACCGCTGTTCGGAGGTGATCACTGTGTTTGGATCCGTTCGAAGTCCACCTTTGGCCGGATCAGTCCGAACACCGAAGCACCCTTCGGCGGAGTACTTCGCACCAGACGCCGAAGGTACCCTTCGGCGCACCCTTCGCACCAGACTTCGAACCAGGAGGGCTCCGACTGGTTTGATGATTTTAACCAGTTTAATCTATTCCTTTCGGCTAATTGGATTATTTCTTGTAATCTGGTTGCCTGGCGACTCCATCCCCCTTATCACTATTAAGGGTAGTCAGAACGCGGCGTCGGTGCTACGTCACGCTTAGGCCCGTCCCTAAGTATCTGTGCACTTTTGGATCGCCGAACTGACCCAAGTGCGGGGGCACGTTTCCGTGTCAACATACTTTTTGGCGACTCCGCTGGGGAAAAGCTACGCCAACACAATGAGTACGTCTACATCGGCTGCCGGTACATCTACTATGACTACTATGTCTACACCACCGATGGACACAACAGGAGGTGCGGATATCGACAACCGCAACATAATGTCACCAACTCTTGAAGATATCCCCACAAGAGACTGAGCAGAAATCGAGGCAAGGCTAAAGGCGCTCCAAGACATGATGCTTGGAGGCTACATCAAGACACGCGCAGGATTCATCAAGCGCGACATCGTCACCCCCGACCCCGCTCAGGTCCAGGTAACACCGGTATCGCCTCGTTTATCTTCTTTAGAAATTGAACAAAAAATAGCCGCATCAGTAGATCAGGCCGTTAGCGCTTCGCTAGCCAACCGTTTAGATTCGGCAGTTAGCTCCCAAGTAGAGGCGACCCTTAGAAGGTTTGGCTTCACTGAGGCCACACCCACGGTACCTATAGCTAGTGCACCTTCGACAAACATGTCTCCGGCCTCATCACTTATGGCCGAGACCAATCATTATGCCTATAGTCAAACTAATACTGCATATCACACAACACCCGTGCCAGTGCCCGCGCTACCCGCACCACACACGCAGGCACCCGAGCACGTTATACAAATAGCGCGTAGGGAAGAAACGCATGGCCGACACGCCGATATCCCACCGCGTGTCGCGCCCCCACATGAGAGGCGCATGCAAACCAACTACCAAGATGATTTAGAAGAGCGGATCCGCGCACTGTTTAGGGAGTGTGCCGGCTTCGTGCCCAAGGGATGGGTTAGGGTTTACCGCAAACCATACCCCGATCATCTTGATACAGTACCCTACCCCCGCGGCTATAGGATCCTCGAGTTTACTAAATTCGATGGCGAGGGTAGCAGGACCACACTAGAGCATGTTAGCCAATTTTTGGCGCAGTGTGGAGAGGTTAGCGGGATATATGCCCTAAAGGTTAGACTATTTTCTCTCTCGTTATCCGGCACAACTTTCACTTGGTTTTCGACGCTCCCGCCGAACTCCATCCACACGTGGGACGATTTGGAGCAGAAATTCCATGATTATTTCTATACGGGTGAAACAGAACTTAGGCTTTCGCATTTAACATCGGTTGGGCAAAAATCTAGTGAGAGCGCTTCTGAGTACATCAAGCGTTTCAGGGATACCAGAAACCGATGTTTTAGTCTTAACATTTTAGAACGGGACTTGGTGGAATTAGCTTTTAACGGGCTGCGTTCCGAACTTAAAGAAAGATTAGACAACCAAAACTTTTTAGAAGTTAGCCAAGTTCTACAGCAGGCTCTGGTCCAAGAAGGCCGAACCAAAGATAAGAAATTCATTAAGACGTTTAGCAAGCGTAGGGCCGAGATCCACATCATGGAACGCTCTGATGAAGAGGAGACAGAGGAGGAGGATTCGACCAACATGTACGCAGCCGAATGGGTTACGAACGCTAAAAACAAACCCGTCACTTGCTCCAAACTACGACCATCCCCCACAAAGAATAGACTTAATGAGGTCAAGTACTCGTTCGACGTGACTAAATGTGATAAAATATTTGATTTTCTCTTAAAGAGTCAGCTTCTCAGGTTACCCAAGGGTCAAGTTATCCCACCTGCCGACGAGCTAAAGAAGCATCCATATTGTAAGTGGCATGATTCACATTCTCATAATACTAATGATTGCAATGTTTTTCAACAGCAGATACAATCGGCCATAGAAGAAGGACGATTGAAGATAGACCATGATCCAAAAATGAAGCTGGATAAAGACCCTTTTCCAGTCAACGCCGTCGACCTCGGCGAGAAGAAGGTGTTGATTCGGCCAGAACAGGCCGAGTCTGCTAAAGGAAAAGATGTGATTGTTGGAGAGCCGCGTACTCGCACACTCGTACCAAAGAACCCCGAGGTAGGAGTGTGGAAACAGAATGTCAATACCCCTTCGGCTAAAGCTCACAAGAGGCCGAAGGTAACATATAGCATGCTGTTGAACAAGCATCAGAAGAGGGCCAAAGAAGCAGGCCCACGCGCTCGGTTAAAACAGCCAAAGGGGCCTAGATCTCTGAAGGGGGGCTTCGGATCGAAGGTTGCGAACCCTCCGCACGAAGGCTTTGGGCCGAGGTATCCTGGTGCTCTGCATGGTGGTTCTGAGCCACAATGGCCGAACCCCCCGTGCAACAACTTCGGACCCCAGTGGCGGGGTCCCCCATGCGACAGCTTCGGTCCCCGATGGCCGAACCCCACACCATGGTGGGCTTCTTCGATGGGAGGCTTCGGCCCGCACTGGGCGAACATACCTCCGGCCTGGTGAGATCCTTCGCTGGTATGGTCGAAGACACCTTCGACTTGGCCAAACCCCCCTCCGGGCGACGGGTTCGGCTCGCAGTGGCCAAGGCCACTAGAACCACCGATGCCTCCGCCGTATGACTGGGCGGGGACCCCGTGGGCCCCGCATGTATCCGGGTCAGGGTACCCTCCGTAGACTAACCCTATGCCTTCTTTTCCTTCGGAGTATTATGGATGGCAGGGGCAAACAGGCGCAACGGAGGGGGGCATCACCAACAGACTGCCTGTGGTACCTCCGAATTAGACCCTGCAGAGCGAAACCGAAGGTTGCGAGCACGCAGAGACCGAAGTCAGGGAGTCCGAAGCCATAACTATTAGAGTTGGGGCTCAGGAAGTCCCAATCCCAAAGACTTCGTCGCCAAAGTCTGACGAAGGTAAGCCGCATGCTTCGGCCGGGCTCCGCGCCGAAGCTAGGTTCGATCGACCGAATGTGGCCGATCCGTTCAATGGGGTTCGCAGCAAAGCCCCCTTCGAACACAGGGCGCCCAAGGCCGAAGGGCACACTTCGGCCAAAATTAACAGGGGTCAAACAGTAGCTCCAGGCACCAAGCCGAAGCCATCTTGAGCTCCCCCGGGTATGTCCAAATCACAAAAGAGACGCCTGCAAAGGCTGCGGGCACAGGAGATGCGCGAGAAGGTAGCTGAGACCGAGCGCGATGCTATCTTTGAAGAGATCCACCCTCGGCCGGCCACAAAGCAGGTATGGAGAGAGAAGCCGGTTGAGATAACCAACCCGGCTCCCAGTCCAAGCGACGATGAGGATGACCTGCTTGACGATGATTACTCGCCCGTCTCTGAGGGGCCCGCACCTCAGGCGATGGACATCAACATCGTCACATTACCCGCCGAGTTTGCACCACCATGGGACGAGGCCGAGGTCGCTCAGTTGAACCTCGGTCCGCGCAACGCCATCTTCGAGAAGCCTGAGGACTCGGCCCGCCATCTCAAGCCTCTCTATGTCAGGGGTCACATCGATGGGAAGCCGATTTCTCAGATGCTCGTCGACGGCGGCACCACTGTTAACCTAATGCCTTATTCATTGTTAAAGAAACTTGGCAGGGACGAAGATGACGTGAAGAAGACTAACTTGATGCTCAACGACTTCAACGGCGAGAGCTCCGAAGCCAAGGGAGTGCTCTCTATGGAGTTGACGGTGGGAAACAAGACATTGCCAACAGTGTTCTTCGTCGTCGACGTGCAAGGTAACTATAGTGTGCTACTCGGACGCGACTGGATCCATGCGAACTGTTGCATCCCCTCTACCCTACACCAGTGCTTGGTGCAGTGGGACGGCGATGAGGTGGAGGTCATCCCCGCGGATACTTCGGCCCAAGTAGCTTTGGTCGATGTGTCGGTTGACGCCATCCATAACAAAGTAGAGTGTCTATCAGGCAGAGATCTCTCGGATTATGACTTTGTTAGGGTATCCGGAGGACGGTTTGTACCAGTGTCTGTAAAGCCGGCTGGAGTAGCACGGCTATTTTTGTATTAGTAGTCATGTCTAGCAAAAATAATCTGGAATGGCTAAAGTCTCGCGTGGAGCAGTATCGGTCTAATCAAGATGGTATTGCCGAGGCCATCGATGACTTTAGCGAAGTAGAAAGGTTAGGGAAAGGTTTTGCGTCGGCCGACCCCTTGGAGGAAGTTGATATATGCGATGGTAGCATCCCAAGGCCGACTTTTGTAAACCAACATTTACAGCCCGATGAAAAGGCTGAAGTAATAAAGTTACTTCGGACGTACGTCGATTGTTTCGCATGGGAGTATATCAAAATGCTAGGACTATGCCGCGAGCTCGTGGAGCATCGGCTACCCATCAAGTCCGGGTTTAGGCCTTATAAACATCCTCCCCATCGCTTTAATTCGGCCGTCTATGACCGGGTTAAAGAAGAAGTGGAACGACTACTTAAGGCTGAATTTATTAGGCCATGCAGGTACGCGGAATGGGTTGCTAACATTGTACCTGTAGAGAAGAAAGGGAGTGGCAAAATACGAGTATGCATTGATTTCAGGGATCTGAACAGAGCCACTCCAAAAGACGAGTATCCAATGCCAATAGCCGACATGCTGATCAACGATGCTTCAGGACATAAGGTACTAAGTTTTCTTGATGGCAATGCCGGCTATAACCAAATCTTTATGGCCATAGAGGACGTCTATAAGACTGCCTTTCGATGCCCTGGTTTTGTTGGTTTATTCGAATGGGTTGTCATGACTTTTGGGTTGAAAAATGTCGGCGCCACGTATCAGCGCGCCATGAACTTGATCTTTCATGACTTGTTAGGAGTCATGTTAGAAGTCTACATCGATGACGTCGTGGTCAAATCGGACGCTATAGGAAACCATTTAGCCAATTTGAAGGTTGCTTTTGATAGGATGCGACAGTATGGGTTAAAAATGTACCCGCTCAAGTGTGCTTTGGTGTGTCGGCGGGTAAATTCTTAGGTTTCATGATTCATGAAAGAGGTATAGAAATTGATCCTAAGAGACTTGAGAAGATTAGAAACGTTGCAGTGCCGACATGCAAGACGGATGTGCAAAAGTTGCTAGGCAAGTTGAACTATTTGCGCCGCTTTATATCCAACTTGTCCGGCAAGATCGATGCCTTTGTCCCCATACTCCGGCTAAAAAATGAAGCCGAGTTCGCTTGGGGGGCAAGCCAGCAAAGTGCTTTTGAGAAGATCAAGGAATGCTTGTCATCACCGCCCGTGGTGAGAGCACCCAAGGCCGGGATTCCGTTTCGGCTATACATCGCTGCTGAAGACAGGGTGATTGGAGCCGTGTTAACCCAGGAGGTGGAGGGGAAGGAGTACATCATCACATTCTTGAGCCGCCGCCTGCTGGACGCCGAAACCTGGTACGCGTTTGTAGAACGATTATGTTTATCGCTTTATTACGCGTGCACCAAGTTACGCCATTATCTTCTCCCCACCACATGTGTTGTCGTTTGCCAAACCGATGTTATAAAGCACATGTTACAAAAGCCGATTCTAAGTGGAAGAATCGGAAAATGGGCTTACGCGTTGATTGAGTACGATTTGGCCTACGAGCCCCTAAGGGCGATGAAGGGCCAAGTCGTAGCTAACTTCATTGTTGATCATCACATAGATGCTAGCTGGAGTAATGCTATTGCTCTAGTTGAGGTAGTGCCATGGAAAATCTATTTTGACGGTTCGACTTGCAAGAATGGCCAGGGTATTGGAGTGGTTCTCATATCACCTAATGGCATGCACTTTGAAACCTCGGCCCGACTAGAGTTTTCTTCCACTAATAACCAAGCCGAATACGAAGCTTTGTTGCTAGGTCTTGAACTATTAGAGTCTGTAGGCGCTAAGCATGTTCACGCGTACGGTGATTCATTATTAGTAGTACAACAAGTAGCCAAGAATGCTCAATGTTTTAATGGCCTGCTGAATAGCTACTTGGACAAATGCCTAGACATAGTTGCTACTTTCGATGATTTCAAAATATCTCACGTGTCAAGAGAAGCCAATTAAATCGCTAATGATTTGGCTCAGCAAGCATCTGACTACTAAGTCAGGAAAGGGAAATTTTCTGTGTTGAAAAAGCCGATGTTTGGTCTCATTGCCGAAGCCAGTGATGCTGGACAGGCATACCCTTCGGGTCGAAGCCCTCAGGTCACCAAAGGCCACCGCATACCAGGGCCCCTGGATCGGAGTGCTCCGCCCGCCAAGGGGTCCGGCATGCCGAAGCCTGTAGTCTGAAGTCTCTCGGACGGGGAGGGCTCTCCAGAGTCCGAACCCTCCAAAGGGCTTCGGCCCAGCACACTCCGAGCGGCCACTTCGGCCGGGCTTCGGCAGGAGCTGGAATGGCTCGGGGGGCACCCTGAAGTCAAGGTTTTAGAAGTTTTGTCAGAAGGTGGACCAGCGAAGCCCTCTGAAATCTGTGAGGGCGATTGGAGAATCCCAATCGTCCAGTTTTTGAAAGACCCTAGCCGAAGGGTTGATCGGAAGGTTCGGTGACAAGCGTTCAAATTCGTGTTGGTGGACGACACATTGTATCGCCGAACCATCGACAGAGTGCTATTGAAATGTTTAGATCATGAGCAGTCCCAGGTGGCTACAGGAGAAGTCCATGAGGAGCTTTGCGACACTCACCAGTCGGCCCAAAAAATGAGTTGGATGCTCAAAAGAGCGGGTTTTTATTGGCCGACTATGACTGAAGATTGCTTCAAGTACTACAAAGGGTGTGAGGCATGACAGAAGTTTGGCAATATCCAGTTAGCTCCTACCTCATTACTCAATCCTATTGTCAAGCCATGGTCGTTTTGAGGTTGGGGTTTAGACTTCATCGGCCAAATCTATCCTCCTTCTTCAAAAGGGCATCGGTTCGTGTTAATGGCGATAGATTACTTCACCAAATGGACTGAGGTCGTACCTCTCAAGAACATGACCCATAATGAGGTACGCGATTTTATTTTAAAGCACATCATACATAGATTCGGCATCCCTCAAACTCTTACTACGGATCAAGGTAGTTCATTTGTTTCTAAAGAGGTAAGGGACTTCGCCGAATACTATGACATTAAGTTGATAAACTCTTCACCTTACTATGCTCAGGCCAATGGTCAGGCCAAGTCTAGTAATAAAACTGTGATTAAGCTTATTAAGAAGATAATTGAAGAGTTTCCTAAAAGGTGGCATGAAGTGCTTTCCGAGTCATTATGGGCTTGTAGGATTGCGAAGCACGGTGCCACCAAAGTCAGTCCATATGAATTGGTATATGGATAAGAGGCCGTTCTGCCTGTGGAGGTAGATCTTGTCTCCTTAAGAATGTTGAAACAAGACGGCTTATCGGTCAATGAATATGAAGCTCTTCTGAAGGATAATCTGGAGGAAGTGACCGATAAGAGACTAAGGGCTTTATAAGCTATAGAGGTAGATAAGAAGAGAGTAGCTAGAGCCTACAATAAGAAGGTTAAACCAAAATCGTTTCAAATAGGAGACTTGGTGTGGAAAACGATTTTGCCTTTAGGCACGAAAAGTCCAAAATTCGGCAAATGGTCACCTAGTTGGGAAGGTCCTTTTAAGATAGCCGAAATCGCTCCCAGCAACGCATACGTGTTGGAATCCCGGCAGGGAGAGCGGTTTCGAAGGGCTTTGAATGGTAGATACTTGAAAGGATATTTCCCGAGTGTGTGGCAAACATCATAAAATGTCGAAAAGCCGATATGAACAGTATCGTCTCGAGCTCATTGTGCTTTTAGTTCACTAGTTCACTAAAAGGCATGGGGCATGTGTTGATAGCAAAAAATGACATTAAATGGCTAGATCATCAAAATATCAATTTTTGGTGATTTGGGCCGAAAATACACATGTCCAGGGTCTATCCGAAGCACTACGGGGCCAAAGCCTGTCGAGCTATGGGCTCCGAAAGCCTCCAGCCAGCCCATGGGCTTCGGCCAGGAAGCCTTCGGAGGCCCACGCTGCCGAAGCTTCGGCCCGAGGAGCAGGCCTCGGTGGGCCTGACCAAAGCCCACCTCGGCAGAGATAGAGTTGGACGCGTTGCCAGCTCAATCTTTATCTCTATCCGGCCGGATTAATAGTAGATTAGTTTAGAGTTCACCCTCTATAAATATAGAGGCCTGACCAGCGTGGAAAGCCCCCCAACACAAACCAAACCAAAGCCACGCTTTGATTGTACCTTTACTTTTACCTTTACTTTCCTGTACCTCTTCGTGGGTTTGCTTGGAAGCCCTCCGTCCGCCACTAGGGAACAGTGGTAAGCCTTGGTACTTCGCCTGTGAAGTCCTCGTTAATCTATGTAATAGATTGCTATCACCTTGGTACTTCGCCTGTGAAGTCCCCGTTAATCTACATAACAGATTGCTACCTTCGCTACCCGTGCAACACCTAGCAAATTCGGTCCTAAGGCCGAATTGGTACTTCGCGTCATCCCTGTTGCAGGTTCGCACGTTCGGAACCCCTTCGCCGGAGGTGTTCGGAGCTGAGAGGTCGGTTCCGAAGGTCCCCAGGACACCCTTCGACAGGACCGCAGGCTTCGACAACAGGCTCCGTCAGCATACTTCGTCGTGACAGGCTTCGCCACGAACATACTCCGCACCAGACGAAGTTGCACCCGCGCGTGGCCTTCGCGTCACTATTCTGTAATTCGCTGCATCGGAGATCGCACGCCGAACCCCGCTGTTCGGAGGTGATCACTGTGTTCGAATCAGTTCGAAGTCCACCTTCGGCCGGATCAGTCCGAACGCCGAAGCACCTTTTGGCGGAGTACTTCGCACTAGACGCCGAAGGTACCCTTCGGCGCACCCTTCGCACCAGACGCCGAAGGTACCCTTCGACGCACCCTTCACACCAGACTTCGAACCAGGAGGGCTCCGACTGGTTTGCTGATTTTAACCAGTTTAATCTATTCCTTTCGGCTAACTGGATTATTTCTTGTAATCTGGTTGCCTGGCGACTCCATCCCCCTTATCACTATTAAGGGTAGTCGGAACGCGGCGTCGGTGCTACGTCACGCTTAGGCCCGTCCCTAAGTATCCGTGCACTTTTGGATCGCCGAACTGACCCAAGTGCGGGGGCACGTTTCCATGTCAACAATTATATTACCTAGAGTGGGTTCTAATCATAATCCTCTGGTGGTTGATTTGGATAAGAAAGCAAGTCAATCTAGTCATTCTTTTAAATTTGAAAATATTTGGTTGAAGCATGAATGTTTTAAAGACTGGCTTCAAACTAAATGGCGAGTGAGAAAATAGAAAAAAAATCTAGATTTATGGAAGACGTAGGAAGATTCTTATAGGGTGGGGGAGCAATGCCAAGAGTGACCAGAAACAGAAAGATTATCTGTATAATAAACTAAAGGATTGGGATATATATAAAAGCTGATCTTTATAATTTGTCCGAGTTAGAATTGGGGAGAGATATAAAGAGGAAAACAAGTTATGTGATATTTACCAACAAGAGGTAGAATATTGGCAAAGAAGAAACGGTCAACAATAATTAATGCAAGGGGATACTAATACATGTTTTTTTCGTAAGATGGCTAGTTGCAGGAAAAGGAAATCTGCAAATTTGTTTCTAGAATATGATGGGGTTGAGATTCATCATCCTGCTGAATAGTTGACAAAGCATATTTATGATTCTTATAAAAAACTCTTTGGGTCTGAGGAAAGAAAGGGCAGATATCCATCTGCTTCATACAGTTTGGAAAATAGAAGAAGAGTCTCAACCAAGGAAAATCAAGATTTGATTAAGCTCTTTGGCTAGCTCGTCCTGAATGCATCATGTAGTTGGAACAACGACACTTCATCGGAGCTATATACAAACTAACACATACATACACACATACATATATACATACACACACATATATATATATGCATATATATATATACACACACACATATATATATACACACACACATATATATACACATAATATACATAATATACATATATATATACTGTTCTTGCAAGCATGCATGGTCCAACCCTACTGATCGAGACATTATCCTGAAATTTGAAACATTAATTCATCCCTAGCTTGCATTGTCAAGCATATGTAGCATGCTCGTCACATCACATTTCCTGTGGTCTCATGTAAAAAGCACAAAAACAAGAAGAAAAATCACGTAAGTTATATACTCCGGTTTCCGGTTTCCGAAAGAAAATCGTTTTTATATGATTTCAGATATTAAAGGAGATCTAATTAGTGTGTATATTTCTTGTTTGTTTGTATTAAATTGAGTGCATGACAAACATATTTATTATCCTCTCTTTATCCTACTTGTTACCACCGTAGCCACTTGAGCATTGCGTGATGAGTTCGAATCCTCCATGCATATGCAAAGATACAAAACGACTTTTTTGATGAACTTCAAATGCAACCCTAAAACAATCTCAAAAGATGCAAAACGACTTCTTTATTTTGATGAAGTTTAGATGCAACCCTAAAACGATTTCTTTTTGAGAACTTTAGATATAACCGTATGTATGTATGTATATGTCTCTTTTAAATAAATATTTAATTTTTTAGAAAAATTTAAATATTTATTTAAATTTTCCTAGATTTCTTAGAGGGCGGAAATTTACGTGAAATTCAACTAGAGGTCTCATATTCTTGGAATCCTGACGTCAATTGAGCTGGCCTTGCACTGAATTAAGGTATTATATATGAGAGGCGGATCGAGCCATGAATAATTCACAATGTCGATCAGTCGTCTCCGGTTGAGTTAATTATTGACAACTCGACCCGGCCGCCTACATCTAGCTAGCTAGGCCACACACTTGGATATCGATGGATCTAGCTTAGCCGCATGCAATGTCTATCGTGTCCTAGGCAGCTAATAACTAGCTAATAACTGATTGACAAGTCCATCCGTGCAATCATGCGTGGTAAGGGCATCCACGATGTGCCATATAACCATAGGTGCTTATGCATTAAACATATTATATAGATTGTCCATATACATTGTGGAAGTAGTCGTTATAACATTGATTGCAAAAGTAGTTCATATAGCTATAGGCTGCCCAAGGAATAAAATAACATTTATCACTTTTCTTCTTTCGCTCTCTATAATCTCTCTTACTTTTAATATTTCATATTGCTACAAATATTATGGGATATGAAATAACTATAGGGCATGTTTGTTTCAGTTTCTGACAGCTGCAGCTACTTCTAGAATCTGATGCGGAAACAAATGGTCCAGATTATGGACTCAGATTGTGAGAATCAGTAGCGGTAAAATCTAGAAATGAACTAGAATCCAAAGACTAAAAAACATCAGTTACTCAGACTATCTAGCTACTAAGAATCTCTAACTGCTAGAAGCTGAAATAAACAGGCCCATAGACTACTATTGTTGATCCCATCTATATGAACTAGTTTTGTCATATACATTGCCCTAGGTTCCAACTTAACTATCATATCGTATCGAAGCCTGTATGGCGTACACATTCTCCTCTCAGCGCGCAAGCAACGTACGATGTTTAGTAAGCAAAAATCACTTAATAACCGCAAAATTTTAAAATGAATTAAAATTAAATTTACAAAGTAAAAACACTAGTCACTAGTTACAAATTAAATTTACCGAGAGTTTGCCGAGTGCCACACCATAGGCACTCGGCAAACAACCTGAAAAATCTTCCCGCCTATTTTTTGTTGCCGCCGTTA
Organism: Zizania palustris; assembly: GCA_019279435.1. Taxonomy (NCBI): domain Eukaryota; kingdom Viridiplantae; phylum Streptophyta; class Magnoliopsida; order Poales; family Poaceae; genus Zizania; species Zizania palustris. The sequence continues at coordinate 45,995,813 of JAAALK010000289.1, forward strand.
TGATGGCAGGGGTGAAAATGTGAGTTTGCCGAGTGCTACTAACAGACACTTGGCAAACCCTAGCCTTTGCTGAGTGCCACCAATAAAAATACTCGGCAAAGTACTATTACTCCTTATTTCATGTGAAACCATATTTTGAGTCTATGACACGTTGTAAACATGTTTGAATCTTGGATTTTTTTGTACACTCATAATGAAACCTATGTTAAGACATGGAAAAGTTTTATATTTTTCTGAGTGAGTTTGCTATTTTTAAATAATTAATCATGTTTCTAAGATTTAATTCAAAGTGGGTCAAATTTCAACTGCATGTACATGAAATAATGACTCAAAAATTATAGAAAAATCATATTTATGTTCATGATTCCATTTGTAATATTTTACAACTAAATATAACTAAATATTTAAAATCTAATTTACGACACTCGGGTGACAACATGGAGCTTAATGGTTTTTTAATTATATAAAATTAAATTGATGCCTAAAAAATATGATACTTGACATGGTGTCATTATATCATACATATATACCGTGATAAAAATTTCATAATGTTTCGACAAATTTTTCATGTACGATGTTTGGAAATTGCAGAATCCTCGAGAAGGTTTATGAGTTTAGGGATGGAATGCGTTAGGTTTAGAAGCAAATAGATATTCAAATCTTTGTTTGGACTTAAAACTTTTTGTAGTACTAAAACCAAATGTATCTTATACCATATCAAAAAGTGGCATTTTTAGTGGTAGCTTGCTATTTTTAGTTAATTAAAGTTGTTTATAGTATTTGAATTAAAAGATCCCAAATTGGAACTACAAGTGCCTTATATTTGTTTATTTGAACCTAGAAATTTTCTAGGATGCAAAATGAGTGTATACTATATAATACCAAATTATGGAATTTTTTACTGTCTTTTTTCTATTTTAGTTTTTTTGAAAACAAATTAAAAAAATGTTTGCCGAGTGCAAATATCCCTGGCACTCGGCAAAGAATAAATAAAAAATATTTGCCGAGTGCCTGCTGATATAGCACTCGGCAAAGCAATTTCAAAAAATTATTCGCCGAGTGCCTACCAATTTGGCACTCGGCGAATGTCATGGGTAAACACCTATGCAAATATGGGTTTATGTCAAACTATACCCATTGGACGTATCATGGTGAGTCCCAGCGTCCTAGAGACGAGGTGTTGCGACATCGCATGGACGATGATGAGAGAGGGGTTGGATTCATGCTAGATGACTTTGAAGATTTGCATTTTGATGAAGAACATGAAGAGGAAGTGCCGGAGCCAACGGCAAAAGCGTTTTATGACATGTTGTCCGCGTCAAAGAAACCTCTTCACGGTCACACTAAGGTTTCTCAACTGGATGTCATCGTACGGCTAATGGCCATCAAGTCCCAGTTTAGCTTGAGTCGAGAATGCTTCGATGTTATGGTGACGGTTGTTGGTAGCCTCCTTCCAGAAGGTCACAATCTTTCCAAAGAGCATGTACGAGTCGAAGAAAGTCCTTCGTGCACTTAAGATGCCTTATGAGCAAATACATTCTTGTCCCAATGGATACATTTTATTCAGGAAAGAGTACGCAGACGCAACCTGCTGCGTGAAATGCAAATCTTCTAGGTATCTTGAGGTAAACTCCGATGATGGTGCGAAGAAACAACTCTCAATTCTCGTGAAGATCCTTCGGTACCTTCCCTTCGTACCGAGGATCCAACGGCTGTACATGACTGAGGAATCTACCAAACAGATGACATGGCATAAAAATGGGATTCGTTACAACCATGACAAGCTAGGTCATCCATCAGATGGAGAAGCGTGGGAAAAGTTTGATCAGCTCCATCCCGAGAAAGCTTTAGAGCCACGTAATGTACGAATTTCTCTAGCAACAGATGGGTTCAATCCATATGGTATGACGGCTGCCGCATACAGTTGTTGGCCAATGTTTGTTATTCTCCTCAACCTTCCTCCCGGCGTTATCTTTCAACGACAGAACATTTTCTTGTCCTTGATAATTCCAGGGCCTGAATACCCGGGGAAAATATGAGTGTGTATATGGAGCCTTTGATGGACGATTTGGTCCATGCATGGGAAGACGGTGTGTTGACATATGACTGATCTACAAAGACAAACTTCAGAATGCATGTACTCTCTGCATGACCTATAAGCATATGTGACATTTTGCGGCTGGTGCGTGCATGGGAAGTTCGCATGCCCAATTTGTCGGTCGACTCTGAAGTTCATTAGGCTGGCTAAGGGTGGAAAATATTCCTCGTTTGACAAGCACCAACAATTCCCGAGGCGACCGGTGGCAGTAGCTGATCGTGCGTTCATCCAACCCGACGAAAATATGTAAGTTGCTATAGGAAGTCTATAATGTATTCCTTTCATCAGTTTAGTTTTTAATACATACTAATACTTTTTAATGACACCGGGGTAGGAACTGGATTATGGTTGAACGAGGAGGCCATGAGTGCTCACGCCACGTAAACGGCATCCTCGGGGTTCTTATAAAGGAAAAGTTCCCTGGTTTGGTATCTTTTGATGGGAGGATGGAGCCAGCGTACTCATGGAGGCACTACGAAAGTGCGCCGGATGCTCCTGACCGGGAAGGGAGACAATTTCTCCACATAGCCGACCGAGTCTGGGCTGAGCTCTGGGTAAGTGTTTTTTCTTAATATATGTGTCAATACTATTGACATGTGGATTGCATAGCATTCTCTTTACAACTATATGCAAGATTTTTATAGATGTGATGAGGGGTATGCGGATCAGGCTACCGCTGTTATTAATAGATCCATCAAGAAGCTTGTCACCGACATGCATTATGAGGCGCGCATTCAAGCCATTATCGACTTCCACGCTCAGCACCGCCGAGAGAGGAAGAATAAAAAGGATACCCGGACCATCTTTTTCACACGGGAGGAATACATGATGGTAAGTGTATTATCGTGCCTCTTGCAATACTTAATATTATTTCATTAACAACTTCACTTGCATCAAATAGGTCCCTCCACAGTCATGTGCTGCCCATCTTGAATGTTGGGGCCAAATTGTTGATAGGCGGTGTTCTGCCGAGTGGCAGAGCAGTCACGATGCATGCCGCCGGAGATGCCTACTCATGCCGATGGCAGCAAACCATCAAGGCTCGCTGAACCTCGACCAGTTCAGGGCGAGATCGGTATGTAGTTACTTGTTTATTTGTTTTTTCTTGATTGCGCAATATAGCTCTAACTATTTTCTTATTTCAGTCAACGGTCAACGCGGGTCAGGAATGCTCCCAAGTCATGGCATATGCTCTAGCTCACAAAGGGAGGGCGGTTGAAGGCAACACTTATAATCCAAATGACCCCGCTGAGGCATATAGTAACTCGAACGCATATCAATGCCTCTAGGACTAGACGGAGGTGGCGAGGGAAGTTCACGGTCCCGATTATGACCCAGCCGCACATGACATCGATGGAGAGGTGGTCATGAGAGCTGGAGGAGGCAAGAGACAGGGGCGATATTTGATGGGCGACGGTGCCATTGATCCTCGTAGTATCCCCTCTCTGTCTGAGGTGAGAGCTCGGAGCTCGAAATCCGGTTCGGGTATACGCCCTCGCCGAGACACATCTATGAGTCTAATTGCCGACCTACATGTAAGTTGTATTGTATTAATCATTAAATGTTTCTACTTTATTTTTTTGACGATAATGACTTTGCAATGACGATTTGTAGGCCTTGCTAGATGATGAGCAAAGGCAAAGAACTGATATGCAGACCTAACAAGTCGAGTGGCAGGCTCAGATGCGGGCCGAGATACGCTCTGAGATACAATCTGAGGTGCAGACCCAACAAGCCGAGTGGCAGGCTTAGATGCAGGCCCAGATGATGTAGTGGTTTGCGCAGATGGGTGGATCTTTTTCAAGTCAGATGGGTGTGCCTCAGTCACCACATGCACCTTTCTTCCCTACACTTCCTCAACCTCAACAATCTCTGCATACTCCACAGAGCGGCAATGTGAGTTTCTAATAATGTTTGTGTCGTTATTGTTATATACCATTGTGTTAACTATTTCTTTTTTGCAGTTCCATTCATTGGCATTAGGATCAAACTCGCAGCCATCTTCACACACTGGTCAGAGCAGTAATGCTAACTTTAAGACTAACTTGTGAGATCGACTAACTTGTGAGGCATGATGTGAGTTGTCGTTGTGAACTTGTGTATTATAATGTGAACTTGAACTTGTGAACTATAACGTGAACTTCAACTTGTGAATTAAGTGATGTTTTTGTGATGTGAGTGAATTTGTGATGAGATTTGCGATGAGATGTGACTTTGTGATGAGATGTGAATTTTTGATGAATTTTGTGATGAGATGTGAATTTGTGATTAATTTTATGATTAAATGTGAATTTGTGATGAATTTTGTGATTGAATGTGAATTTTGGGATGAAATGTGCATTGGATAAATTAAAAAAAACATTTTGCCTAGTGTAGCACTCGGCAAAGCCACACAAAACGCACAGAATCATGCCACGTGGCGCGTTTCTGTGCATTCTAGGGCTTTGCCGAGTGCTATTTTATGTGGCACTCGGCAAAGCCACAGTGCCACGTGCGCACTTCCATGCGTGGCTTTACCGAGTGTCACGTGAGGCACACGGAAAAGGTACTTCGCCGAGTGTCATGTGAGGCACTCGGCAAATGTCGTTAGGCCACGTCCCAGCCGTTAGACGGCTAATTTTGCCGAGTGCCTCACGTGGCACTCGACAAAGTATGTTAGGGCACTCGGTGAAGTGTTTGCTGAGTGCGCGATAAAATGCACTCGGAAAAAGCCTCCTCGCCGACACCTCTTGTGTCGAGTGCCGTTTGTCGAGTGTGGCACTTGGCGAAGCCTTCGTCGAGTGCAAAAGAGGCTTCCCCAAGTGCCCTAGTCACTCGGCAAACAGCTGTGTTCCCATAGTGAGTTCCGAATACTTAATAGATGCTTAATATAAAGTTCATCAAATGGTTCTATAACTAGTACGCCACTACGCCTCGTACAATTATTTTCCAATTTCACATTTTTAGCCGTACGTAGAAATGCACGTAAGAGTTATATATCCGCTAAGTAATACATAAATAGACGAAACTGTACGCTGATAAAACCCAGCAGAATGCCACCCTGCTGCATGCGATCTATCGATCGAACCTTGTCAAGGTAGACAGGCATTTCGACGTACGCACGCATGCCACAAACGTGTAAGTAGGGATGGCAACAGGGAGAATCCCCGACGGGGAGGGGTCCCCGTCCCCGTCCCCGCTAGTCAAAAAATTCCCCGTTCCCCGTCCCCGTCCCCGGCTTCGGGGATAGATTTTCCCCATCCCCGCTCCCCATCGGGGATTCGGGTACCCGTCGGGGAGAAAATCCCCGTTTAGGTATATATATACATACAAATATATACATATACATACACACACATATATATACATACATATATATACACACAAACATATACACACATACACATACATATACATATATATATATATATATAATATGGACCCGCATTCAATTTTCGCGGGTTTATTAACGGGGAACGGGGATGGGGAGTAGAGGAATGTCCCCGTCCCCGCTTCACCCGATGGGGATAGATTTTCTCCCGTTTGTCCCCTGCAGGGATGAGATTTCCCCATACCCGTCCCCTAATAGAGGAAATCCCCGTCGGGGATCGGGGAACGGGGCCCCATTGCCATCCCTACGTGTAAGCGTGCGAACAGTAGTGGTACAGCGATGCAAGAGGCTCATTTGGTGCATAGAAGCACCAGTGTCCGAGTGTTTCACATATTAAGTAATATGAGCTAACGTAACTATCAATTATACTGATCGTATCAGCCCACAATGTACTGAACAAAAATGAACATAAATTACTACGGGAGAAACATTATTTGCCGAGTGCTACGTGCACTCGGCAAAACAACAAAAACACTCGGCGAACGGTTCGCCGAGTGTTGCACTCGGCGAACCGCACTCAGCACAAACCTCATCGGCTAACACGGGTTTGCCGAGTGTTTTTCATCGGGCAATCGGTGAACCCTTCATCAAGTTCCACACACAACACTCGGCAAACAAAATCAACTTGACGGAGGGCAAACGGACGTGACGTCAGGGTTACCGAGTGTCAAAATATGGCACTCGGCAAAGTAAAACTTAAAAAAAGGCGTTGGGGCATCGGGGCTAGGCGCGGTCAGGCGCCGGAGTGGGACCGAGGAGCGGCGCGGAGCCGGGCGGAACGGTGGGAAGGCAGTGCGCGGTGGGGCTAGGCAGCAATCAGGGCCGGGCGGAACGGCGGGGAGGCGTCGCGGGGTCGGGTGGCGGCGCAGAGCCAGGCGGCGGAGGAGGTCAAGGCGGCGGTGTGGTCAGGGAGGCTGTCGCGGCGGCGGTCGGGGCGACGACGGTCACGGCGGTGGCGGTCAGGCCGGCGTCGGGGTGTCGGAGCGGTAGGGCGGCATCGGGCGGCGAAAGGCGATAGGAAGAGGAATACTGTGCGGGGCTGCTGTGGGAAATATTTAAAGATGGCGGGGCTGAAAAAATGGCGCCGGCCAATGAAAAAACGGCGGGAAAATTTGCGAAATTTTTAGTTTTCTGAGTGTCTTCAAGGTGGCACTTGGCAAACATTTATTTTTTTATTTGCCGAGTGTTTTCAAGGTGGCACTCGACAAATATTTGTTTTTTAAATTGTCTCAAATGTGTTTTAAATTTTTACATGAGATAAGTTATGTTGTATTTTTATTGTAGAAAAATAATTAAAGTCTAAAAAATATTTAACTATAATATGATTTTAATATAATTTTTTGTTCATTATTTTAGGCACTTGTAGTTCAAATTTTACCTATTTCAGTTTAAATCCTAGAAACATACTTAATAATTTTAAAATAACAAACTGAACCAAAAAATGTGGATTTCTTTACATGAGATAACATATGTTGTGTTTTGATTATAGAAAAAAATCAAGTATAAAAATGATTTACCCATCAAAATTCTTTCAAACATATCTCATTTCTTCTCTAAACCCAATTTCCTACTCTCATAATCTCCGATTTCTAAACGCTCTAAGTGATAATTTTCTCGAAATATTTTTAAATTTTTACACATCATCTATGTATCATATAATAACATCATGACAAGTCTCATATTTTTCTGACTTCAATTTATTTGTTTAGAATTAAAAAACTATTAAGCTCGACGTTGTCGATAGAGTGTCGCAACCTAAAATTTTCAAACATTATTTAAATTTAGTGCATTAAAACTCATAATATACTAAGAAACATGAATATGAATTTTCTATAATTTTGGTTTATTGTTTTAGGCACTTATAGTTCAAATTTCACCTATTTTAATTTAAATCCTAGAAATATACTTAATAAATTAAACATAACAAACTAAACCCGAAAAATGTGAAATTTTTACATGAGATAATTTATGTTTTATTTTGAGTGTATAAAAAATTTCAAAAATAAAAATGATTTAACCATCAAACTTCTTTCAAACCAATCTCATTTTTTCTCTAAACCCTAATTCTTTCTCCAACAATCTCCGATTTCTAAACACTCTATATGTTAATTTTATTGAAATATTTTTAAATTTTTATCACTGCATCTATGTATCATATAATAACACCATGACAAGTCTCATATTTTTCAGACTTCAATTTATTTGTTTAGAATTAAAAAACTATTAAGCTCGACGTTGCCGATAGAGTGTCGCAACCTAAAATTTTCAAACATTCTTTAAATTTAGTGCATTAAAACTCATAATATAATAATAAAAAATTATGTGTAATTTATATAATTTTTGGTTCATTATTTTAGGCACTTGTAGTTCAAATTTCACCTATTTCAATTTAAATCCTTAAAACATACTTAATAAATTAAAAATAACAAACTGAACCAAAAAAATGTGAAAGTTTTACATAAAATAATATATGTTGTATTTTGATTGTAGAAAAAAATTCAAGACAAAAACAAATTGTAAATATCATGTAGGATCGAAACAAGGTTTACATGCAGAAAAAATAATGGGTTCGCCGAGTGTTTTTTTAAAAGCACTCGGCGAACCGAGTGTATTTGCCGAGTGTATTTTAAAAACACTCGGCGAACCCGACAAAAAAAGTTTGGCCCGCGCAAGCATGCCGTCATGACGCTCGTTAGTAACATATTTGCCGAGTGTTTTTAGTTTGTCGAGTGCTTTTTAAAAAAACACTCGGCAAACTAAGCTTTGCCTAGCGTCCGAAAAAATGCACTAGGCAATGTTTCATACACTCAACGAATATTGGTTTTCCGGTAGTGAATATTTGCTCCCCTAGAGTCAAACGGAGCACTAGATTGACTAAGAATAACCATTATGTTTCCACTCATTTGTGATTTTCTTTTGTTTGGAATGGTGATATTTTGGCTGGCATTTATGGTCTAGTATGGTAAGTGCGCTCCCCGGCTCGTGTGCAAACTTCCATCGGCTGCTGACGAAAATTAACTAACTTTCGTCAACTAGGCGTGGCCGACGGAAGTTGGTAGGAACTTTTGGCCACGTCAGCAAAATGGCTAACTTCCGTTGGCTAGGCCTAGGCCGATGGAAGTTCTAGCTCACTAACTTCCGTCAGTATGGTTAGCCGATGGAAGTTAATGGGCAATAACTTCCGTCGGTTAACCATAGCCGACGGAAGTTCCGGGATTTTTTATTTTTCTAGTGCACCCATTCACAAATACATTCACACATTCACAAACACATTCACCCATTCACATTTGCATCCATAAACATAATCACATTCACATTCACATCCACAAACATAATCACACATTCACAATCATATACACATCCATAAACACATTCACACATTCAAAATCACATTTTAAGCCGAGACTCCATCTTGACTGGGAGTACGGAGAATCTGAAGCAATATATAAATTTGGGTAAACATTATCAACTAACAAGCCAACTCAAATAATCATCTAAATTTTCATTCATGTAAAATACAAATTAGAACAAAGTAACATGTCAGGAGGTACCTCAGCTTCAGGAGGAGTACCAAATAGAAATAATGGTGGTGGGGGAGGTATCGGTTAGAACTGCGACGTGTCAAATCCATGCTACTGGGAAAATTGCTTTTACATATTGTAATGCAATTAGTTAGTTTTAAACCTATTACTAAATGTTATATAGTTGTAATGTAATCACTGAACTTACTTGAAACATCGCCTGTTGTTGTGCTAAGCAAGCAGCATAATACTCGTCTCGCTACCTCATTGCCTCTGTCAGCTGAAGAAATTGTGGGTTTTCTTCTGCGCAGCGATGAGTAGAGCTAACACCTTGTTGACACGAAAATGCGCCAAACACATGGACGTCGATCCGGTGATCCAAAAGCGTGCAAATATTTTGGAGTAAACCACTAAACATAACACAACGCCGATGCCACGTTCCAACGATCCTTAAACAATGGTAAGGAAATAGAGGAGTCACCAAGAAATCAAACAAGTATTTAGAAATAATGTTCAATTAACCGAAGTGTTGGAAAAAATAATTAAACCAGCCAAGCTAATGCTGATTTCAATCTGCAATAAAAGGACGGTCAGACCGAACCATAGCCGATGAAGGACCTCCAGTCAGACCAGCAATGCGAAGGGGGCGCAGAAGGGGGCTTTAGCGTTCTGGCCAAGGGGTTCGATTGGAGCCTTCAGCCTCCTGGTCGGTCGGATTGGAGTTATGCCTCCGGTCAGACCGAAGTGTACGGAGCGAAGGGGGGTTCTGAAGGTAGGCCTCTAGAGTGGATTGCGAAGACGGCCAAAGGGGCTCCGGTGTCTTCGGTTGGTCGGACCGAAGGATAGCCTTCGGTCAGACCGAGGATTCTCAAGGTTTGCCAAGAAACAGCCTTCGACGCACCAGGCTTCGGTGTGACGTAATCCTCCGGCGCGAAGAGGTTCGGTCAGACCGACGGTGGCACATTGGTCAGACCGGTTGTTGCCGGCAACATGGAGACAAGCGTGCTGGCAACAGCGTGATGAGGCAGCACGACACACACCGGTCAGACCATAACTACACTGTCGGTCTGACCGACAGTAGCAGATCGGATCGCCTAAGTGCTACGGTGACCATCTCACTATGGTCAAATTGTAGCTAGAGTTTTTGGCGGAGATGGGAGGGATAAAAAACATCAAAAACACCAAGAAACCAAAGAAAATTCAGCCAAGAGACCGAATCACCGGTAAAAATCGATAAAACGATAGAAATCTGTTACGTGGATGAAACAGACGATTCACGAGCGAACCGACAAGGACTTACCGTGATTACGACGCGGCGGACGAAGAGCTTCCAGTGCAAACTCACGAATATGTGCGTTAAACTAATCCTAGGGAAAGGAAAGTAGATTGAAATAAAAGTGCAATTCAAAACTAGAATTTTGAGTTGATTTGTGGAGATACCCTTGAATCGGCCTTGCCCCTATATTTATAGGGGTGGTCTTCATGTTTCCTGGAGTCTAACTCGACTAGGAATCATCCAAAGTGGTTAAGATCTAATTAAAGATAAAATAGACCCAAAATCAAATAATATGAATCGGATACAGAGTTGGGTCGGTCTGACCGGACCTATGGCCGGTCTGACCGAAGTAGGCTGGTCAAACCGGCAGTACATGGCCGGTCAAACCGGCTTGTGCCAGGACTTATCATATTTTCGGCTAAATTACCAAAACTTGATATTTGATAACTTTAACCATTAATGCCATTTTTTGCTATCAACATATGCTCCCCAGGGTGTCGCCGTCACCACACAGCTACGCCATCAAATCAAGGAGCTCCAAAAGGATCTCGAGGAGGTCGCTCCCCTTCCGCCTCGCAAGAGGAAGTCGCTCTAGATCCCAACGGCTAGGCCCAAGAGGATATCCCGCAGTTCCCCTCCCACTAGGCCCTCCAGCTCCACCACCTCTGCACCGACACTCTCCGCCGAGCCCGTGATCGAGTCATCCATCGAGCTGCCCTGGACGTAGTTTTACGGTTTTTTGTTTTCTTTTTGTTGCTTGGAATGTAGTGTCACTCATGTCGGAATATAAGGCATGAGTGCAAGATTTATAAGAAATTTAAAATAAAGATGTAAGCATCTAGATCAAACCATTCATTTTGGGAAATAAAATCAGTAACAATTCCCCTTAAATCTTGGCACCCTCTTTTCTGCAACCTTTGACTTCAGGATGGCCAACGACCAAGGATTTGAAGCCCCACGCGACGGAAACACCTCAGGCAACTTGCCTTAGTGGGGAGCAACCGGCCAACGGCAGGCCCCCGTTGCCAATCATCCCACACTAGCGGCACTAGTCTCTCAACTCTCTGAGTTTCTGCGTGTCCGGCCACCCATATTCTCCAGCACCACCAATCCGATGGAGGCAGGAGACTGGCTAAGGACCATCGGCAAGAAGCTAGACCTTCTGCCTTGTTCCGAGCAAGAGCGAGTGGCATTTGCCGCTCACCAGCTCCAAGGACCCGCCGCGGAGTGGTGGGATAATTTCCGCGAGACTCAGCCCGAGGGCCATGAAATTTCATGGGCTGAGTTCACCCCTGCTTTCCGGGCTGCCCACATTCCGGATGGCGTGGTAGCCCAGAAGCAGCAGGAATTCCAGGACCTGCATCAAGGAAGCAGGACCGTTATGGAGTACCTGCACGAATTCACCTGATTGGCCCGATATGCACCAGAAGAAGTGCACACAGATGCAGCCCGCCAAGCCAAGTGTCTTCTAGGACTGAAGGACGAGCTCTCCCTTCAGTTGGTCTCCGGGGATTTCGCCAATTTTCAGAAATTGGTGAACAAAGCGATTATTCAGGAAACCGAACAAAACAAGGTGGACCAGAAGAAGCGAAGAATGATCGCCTACCGCCAGCAGCAAGGAGTGGTGCAGAAGCCACGCCCGGTGATTTCGCCTCAAGCCCCAACCCCTGTCGAGCCACGGACCACCCTTGGAGGGCCAAGCTCAGGCATCCCACCCCAGCACCACCTGCCGGAAGAGCTCCAGTGCAAGCTACCGGATACAAGAGAGACGGGCATGGTAACCCAATAATATGCTTCAACTGTCACCAGGAAGGTCACTTCTCCACCATGTGCCCCTACCCCAAGGAGGCGTCATCCTCCGTTCCAAGCCCGATGGGACGTACCCAAGTTCATCACATTTCCGCTCAAGAAAACCAAGATACGACAGAAGGCCTTTCCAATTTGATCTCAACCGACCCAGTTCCGGAGAACACTTTGCCCATTTCTGAAGCAACACCTTCTCTTAATCCGGAGCACCAGTAGAACCCCGTCCCTTAGTTTTCCCGAGGTTCGCTTCGAATCTCGAGAACGAGATTCTTTGTAAGGGGGATAGGATTGTAACATCCCAAAATTAAGAATAAAATAAAAATGAGGGAAATCAATTTTCTGAAATAAAAAGGATTTATTTAATTAAAGAAAAGGCCAAAAGAGCCCAATTAAAACAAAATAGGAAGAAACATTTCAAATTTGAACCTGAAAAATTTATGGTGGAATCTAGAGGCAAAGAAATAATTTTGAGAATTTTACAAAATTTTAGAAATAGTATTTCAAGCTCTACAAGAATATATGAATTTCTAGAATTAAATTAAATAGAAAATGCATTTTTAATCTTATTGGGCCGCAACCCTGAATACCCCTCCAACCCGGCCAAACCCAGTCCCGCTCCCACTGACGAGTGGACCTACCCTGTCGGTGCCCGCCGCCCTCTTCTCTCTCCCACCGCGCCCGCCTGGTCCCAGCTGTTAGCCCAGGGCCGTAGGCCATCGCTACCGCCGTGCGCCGCTCGCCGTCGTTCGGCCGGCGTTGGGGATGAAGGCCTCAGCTCCCCATGCCGCGAATGTGCCGGATGGCACCATGGCCGTACGATCCAGATCAGACGACCCAGATTAGATCCCATCGAGACTTAATCTGAGCCGTCGATCGGCGCCAAAGGGGTATCATTGTGTTTGGGCCGTCAGATCTCACTTAACCCCCCTCGCGCGTTGTGGCCGTTGGATCTTGATCATGCGGTTCTGATCGGCCTAGTCCACGCGCGCAGTCAACGGTTCATGGTGAACCCAGTTCACCGTGGACCAGAGACTGTTTTCCCGTTTAAAGAAATTAAGAAAATTGTTTAAACTTCAAAAATTCATAACTTGCTCAATTTAACTCCAAATTTGACCATTTCAATTCTGGAAAATTTGTCTTTTGATTCTCTACACTTTTGTGCCATAAAAACAATATGTTTATTTGGCACAAAATATTCTTATTAAATAATCAAGAAAAGTCCCCTTTAGGATTTAATTAATATTTCATTAAATAATTCAGAAAAGACCCTTAAAAATTTATATATTAAATTCAGAAGACATAATGACTCCATTTCACTGTTTTCAAGGCAATAAAAATAGAATTTTCATTTTGCTCATTTCATTTTATTAATAATATTTCAAAGGCCCTTTTTGGTTAAGTAATTAATTCATATAATAAAAATTCAACACTTTATAAAAATATCATGAAAACTTATATAATAAGTTCAGAAGACCTAATAACTTAATTTCACTATTTTTACTGCAATAAAAACAATAAGGTTGTTTTATACCTTTTTACTTCATCTCTAAAAAGGGAAAAATAAAAACCCCCTTAGGAAAAATACTTATATCAAGTTATAAAATTCAGAAACCTATTTAAAACTTAATCTTAAATATTTAAGTAATAATTTCATAGAATTTAAGACCCTATCTCCTTTATTTAATCCAACAAAAACATGTATGCTTGTATGATTGGTTTTTGGATTGTTTATTGAATGTTGTGTTTACTTTTCTGTATCGAGAAGACTACGTCGCCGTCGACGATCTGGAGTTTTACCCCGAGATTCCACCTTCACCGTTTGCAGATCAAGGCAAGTCACAACCCCCATTTGATCATAATTGAGCCCATGATTTAATAAATTATAGCTATAACTCATAGGATAATATTGCATTGGTCAAATCTCAAGCCCTACACATTATATTTATTAGATCCCCGTCCTTGTGTGCAAACCCAAGCCATGCTTATTGAGCCTACTCTCCTTGTCACTCTACAATATTATAGTAGTTAGTGTCCAATGTACCGACACAACTGCTATAGGATAAAAGAATGAGTCGTAGATAGCTGGATTCTACTATATGTATTTCCCCGTTATTCTCGTCTCTGTATTCTGTTGGAGTTGGCTATGTTAAAGTATTAGTAGTCGCCCAGGGCCGTAGGCCATCCGCTACCCGGCCCGTGCGCGCTCGCCGTCGGTCGGTCCGGCCCCCGTTTTTTGGGGATGAAGGCCTACAGCCTCCCCATGCCGCGAATGTGCCGGATGGCACCATGGTCCGTACGATCTAGATCAGACGACCCAGTATTAGATCCCCATCGGGACTTAATCTGAGCCGTCGATCGAGCGCCAAAGGGGTATGCATTGTGTTTGGGCCCGTCAGATCTCACTTACCCCCCCTCGCCGCGTTTCTGGTCATTGGATCTTGGATCCTGCGGGTCTGAATCGGCCTAGTCCACGCGCGCAGTCAACGGTTCATGGTGAACCCAGTTCACCGTGGACCAGAGACTGTTTTCCCGTTTAAAGAAAATTAAGAAAATTGTTTAAACTTCAAAAATTCATAACTTGCTCAATTTAACTCCAAATTTGACCATTTCAATTCTGGAAAATTTGTCTTTTGATTCTCTACACTTTTGTGCCATAAAAACAATATGTTATTTGGCACAAAATATTCTTATTAAATAATCAAGAAAAGTCCCCTTTAGGATTTAATTAATATTTCATTAAATAATTCAGAAAAGACCCTTAAAAATTTATATATTAAATTCAGAAGACATAATGACTCCATTTCACTATTTTCAAGGCAATAAAAATAGAATGTTCATTTTGCCCATTTCATTTTATTAAATAATTTCAAAGGCCCTTTTTGGTTAAGTAATTAATTCATATAATACAAATTCAACACTTTATAAAAATATCATGAAAACTTATATAACTTCAGAAGACCTAATAACTTAATTTCACTATTTTTACTGCAATAAAAACAATAAGGTTGTTTTATACCTTTTTACTTCATCTCTAAAAAGGGAAAAATAAAACCCCCTTAGGAAAAATACTTATATCAAGTTATAAAATTCAGAAACCTATTTAAAACTTAATCTTAAATATTTAAGTAATAATTTCATAGAATTTAAGACCCTATCTCCTTTATTTAATCCAACAAAACATGTATGCTTGTATGATTGGTTTTTGGATTGTTTATTGAATGTTGTGTTTACTTTTCTATATCGAGAAGACTACGTCGCCATCGACGATCCGGAGTTTTACCCCGATTCCACCTTCACCGTTTACAGATCAAGGCAAGTCACAACCCCCATTTTGATCATAATTGAGCCCATGATTTAATAAATTATAGCTATAACTCATAGGATAATATTGCATTAGTCAATCTCAAGCCCTACACATTATATTTATTAGATCCCCGTCCTTGTGTGCAAACCCAAGCCATACTTATTGAGCCTACTCTCCTTGTCACTCTACAATATTATATTAGTTAGTGTCCAATGTACCGACACAACTGCTATAGGATAAAATAATGAGTCGTAGATAGCTGGATTCTACTATATGTATTTCCCCGTTATTCTCGTCTCTAGATTCTGTTGGAGTTGGCTATGTTATAAGTATGGTGGGTTCCGAGTGCAAGCTCGGGAATTGGTTGGTCGCACCTGGGGCACTATAAGGACCGGTCTGCGGGATCTGTTGCAAAGCACTTCCGTACTAACCACAAGTCTAATGGGTAAGTCCTAACTGGAAGTATGGAACAATCCGACTCAATGCACCATAGTGGAGGGGGCAAGGGGCAACCTGCGGGTGACTTGTACCGACGTGGCTCAAGGGGGTATGTTGTTGGATCGACGCGTCGGGGCACCATATGAAACCCTAAGATGGTGCTGTCGGGTCGACGACCTATCGAAGGTTTTGGCACGAGTTCCCGTGGTATGGGTCATCTCGTTACACTTTGGTGTACGTGATGAGTGTGCCTTGTGGGT